>CAUZXS010002020.1:0-47500 GCA_963585895.1 Sepioteuthis lessoniana
ACACACACACAAGTACACACAAGCACACGCACATAGATAGATAGATAGATAGATATGGCCGACTGACATAGATACAAAATGTATAGATAGATCTTTTAACAGTTTTTATACCTATATAAGTATATATATATACATGTATATTTATATATATATATATATATACATGTGTGTGTGTGTGTGTGTGTGTGTGTGTGTGTGTGTAGTGTGTGTGTGTGTGTGTGTGTTTGTGTGTGTGTGTGTGTGTGTCCTTGTCTCTGTGTGTCTTTGTGCATGTAAGTATATATCGCCTTAGCGAAGTAAATATAAGTGTATGAACATATATATATATATATAATATATATATATATATATTATATATATATATATATATATATATATATATGTATGTACTATATATGACATTAACTTATGTCCACGTCTGGTAATCATAATAATAATAATAAGTTATGAATCAAGGGTAAGTGAAGCACTCTAAGGAAAGGAGTAGCACTCTCGCCTACACCTTGGCGTTTAGATTTTTGAAAGGGAACTTTTGGGTCACCCTAGACAACAGTCGCCCAATATACTATATATATATATATATATATAATATATAGAGAGAGAGAGAGAGAGAGAGAGAGAAGGAGAAAGCGACAATTGCTCACTTTATATATAACCAAGTTTGAGTTTTCTTTTAATTACATTATATATATATATATATATATATATATATATATATATATATTGAGTTTTATTTTAATTACATTATATGTATATATATATATATATATATACATCATCATCATCAAGCGTACCGACAATACGAATTCCTTTGATCCTCCCCCTTTCCCATTCACCATCCTTCCGTATCACCTTTCTCTCTTGACAAGCTTTCTAGACGGCATTCAGTGTCCGCACAGAGAAAATATCTGTGTTTCCTGGTCGGCCATTACTGGTTGGTTGATGTGTAGGATGAGGAAAGAGAAAGTGTATAAGAGAGAGATAGGAGTAGGGAAAATGAATACGTTACAATTTCCTTTCTTTTGATTAAGAGGGAAATGATAATTAACTGAAGGTCTAAATTATAAATTATTAATTTTTTTCATTGTTGCATTTTTCTAATCAATATTCACATCAGACGTTTTTCTTGGCCCGAGCTCGATATTAACTACCAGTAATTCTCCCTCGGGTCACACAATGAGTTTGATTTTAATATTTCAAGCAAACCAATCTATCTATCTATCTATCTATCTATCTATCTCTGTCACAGTCATTATCTATTCTATCTATCTATCTATTTATCTATCTATCTATCTCGGTCACCTCATTATCTATCTATCTATATGTATGTATGTATGTATGTACTATCTAATACACTCAAGTTTTGTTAGTTAATTGATCTGTTACGCAATTAAGTAAAATCCTGAAAAAATATTACACATAAAATAAAATCACGCATTAAAGTAAAAAAAAAAAAATAAGGATAAATGAATTATTTATTCATTTTATTCTTATCATAATTGGACCCAGCAACACACATACAGATACACACACATACATACAACACATACACATATATATACACACGCACCCACACACCCACACCAAGCGTAGTTTTTATCCGATCAATAACTCCTCAAAGGCACCAGATGAAAGAATAAAGTTATTTCCAGTCCAATTCGAAATTGAAATATTATTTTATGTCTTTTCATCAGCCAAATTCTCGGTATAACGGAAATGACTATTTAAAATCCTCTTTTACTTTCTAGATATGCTGTTAGAGGCCGCTTTTACAGCGGAAACCCAACAGTTTCGCGGATAGTCTAGCATTGATTTTTTTTTCCGTTTATACATTTTTGGTTTATACATTTTTGTAAATCATTGTTTGCATCAGACGATTTCTTTAGCACCTGCTGGGATCAATTTAAAACTCACTTAATTGATTGTTTTAAGCAACGTTACTGGTCACGGGTCACTTACTTGACCTTTATTTTGAAACAACCTAAACTTCTAAAACTAATATAAAGCTACATGAAAAATACACCTGCACCCTCTACCCCTGAAAAAATTGACATCCAAGACTGAAGTCGGGAAATTGTAATTGAGAAAATTAATGTTTAACAATTCATTGCAGTTTTTATTTATTTAAAAAATTTCTATTTTTTTTTATTTAAAATTTTTATTTTTTACTTATTCAAAATTTTTTATTTATTTAAAATTGCCATTTTATTTATCAAAAATTTGACATTAATGGTTTTTAATTTTTTTTTAAAGAATTCTCATTTGAGATCGGTAGATATTTTCAGTTCGTATTTATCAATTTCTTTTTTTTTCTTTTTTTTTCTTTTTTTTTTTTTTTAGATATCCTTTGCGAAATTAGGTTAAAAATGATTCACGTGAAAAAACACCAAACACCAGCAAGTGCTCGATATTTGTGCCAGATTCATCCAATAGAAACCTAGAAAGTCTCGACTCTTATACGAGTAAAGTTGCATTGCTTTTTTTTTTTTTTTTTTGCTATTTTTATTTTCATGCAACCCACAATATATATATATTTATATATAAAGGGAGACTGACAGGGAGAAGGAATTTTTATGTGACATTTCATTTAAAGTAAGTAATCCACAATATATATATATATATATATAGAGAGAGAGAGAGAGAGAGAGAGAGAGAGAAAGAGAAAGAGAGTGGTAATATTTTATCCGAACTAATATTTAAAGTATTAATAAAGTATTTTTTCCAGGACATATATATATTAATTTACTATGCTTTTAGCTTAGATGTGGCACAAGGCCGAATAGATAAATAGATAGATAAGGAAGAAACTAAGATAGATAAACAGATAGATAGAATGGTGGCTCAGTGAAAGAGTTTGGTTCTGCATTCTATGGTCGCTGGTTCGATCTCCAGTGGGGGAGATCACGGTATACACTGCTGATGAGACCTAACAAGGTCGAAACAGCTGTCCAGTGTTTTCCGTATGTCGCGCGCAAATGCTTGCCGGGTTTTCTGGTCATGGTAATTCAATTCACAATAAATTCCTCTACTTTAAAAAAATTGTATATTTGGTTGGTTGGTTTGGTTTTATGGCACATCAACCATTCAAGGTTATCAATGCGAGTCCATTTTATGCATTAAACAGATCTATTTCAAACAAGTGAGTTTAGTAAAAGTATAGTTTTCTGTTTAGACACAGTTTAAAAGTCAAAACGGTTCAATTTCAAACTATTCAGTTTTGGATACAAAAACAGTTCTATTTTAAACAATTTATTTTAGCATAAGTTTTCAGTTTCAACGTCAAAAATCAATGTGATATCCAGGACACTCGTTAGAGGGTGGGGTGGGGGGTTCTTACCCCTCTGCAAAGAAGCAGTCAGTGTATTCTACAGACCCAGCCGACTGGGCAAGTATATATACATATATGTATGTATGTATGTATGTATGTATGTGTGAGTGTTTGTGTTTGTGTGTGTGTCCTCGTATGTATGTCTACTAGTTAAAACAGTGTTTTCCACTGGTCGAAGAACCCCGATAATTCTTCTTTTCATATTGTGTTAAACTGAGTGGCTGCATGTATGTATGTCCGTATATATTCAAGTATATATATGTATATAAGTATATATATATATATATATATATAATATATATATATATATATATATATATATACTTCGCTTTTATGCAAGTATATGTTAGTCTATATATATATATATATATATATAAGCACATTGCAAACGTTATAACTCATTGATACACATTCTCACGGACACACAGAAACATGGGCACACACCCATACCCATATATTTGTATATACTTATATATAAAAATTGTTAAAGGATCTATCTATCTTAATAGATATGTGTGTGTGTCCTTGTCTCTGTGAGTCCGTACGCATATGTGTCTATGAGTGCTTTCCACTGATCGAAGAACCCCTTGATTTCTACTTTTGACGTGAGTTAAAGCTGAGTGGCCTTATATCTTTTTATATCCTCCTCTTCTTTAAATCTAATCTTTCAGAAAGACTTTCAGCTGAGGAAGTAAAAAGAAGATATATGGAATATAGAAACATGCTGAACTTGCACAAACCTGTGTTTCTCCAAAGTTTTTCTAAGTATTGTTCCTAAGCCTAAATAGTACAGTGTAAGACTTTCAATGTCTACACATCCAGAATTCGTCTAGTTGGGTCTGGACAAATTTGAAGAAAAAAAACAATGAAGGTGATCTTGATGCATTTGTTGACGTGATATGTAACACCTATCAAAACATAATTCCGTGAAACGCTTCACAAACTGAAAATTAATCACAGGGGAAAGATTTGAGGATGTGGATGGCATTATGATAAATAAAACAACACAGATTTATATGTTATTTTTAAAAAAGTGCTTCGACTGATGTAATACTCGATGGAATAAGTATACTTAATGCCAAAGGTACTATTGTGATTTGGTTTGGATTTTTTTGTTGAATGGCATATCATCCAACATGGGTTATTTAATGCCAAAGCTTTCCTTGTTAAAGAACAATAGAGGTATTATTTAACACATAACTAGTGTGGAAGTTCGTACCTTTCTTAAAGGGTATTAACCCGAAAGTCAACCTGATAGCGAGAGTGGAGTTCGAACTCGCTTACTACGATGTTGCAGTCTAATACGTTAGCCACTACCAACGCCGAACAATCGTGAAGTAAACGTTTTATTCCATGCATCTTCGGCCCCATAATTTCTGAATACACATTATCGCTCACGAATAAGTCGACCCCCTTTCAATTATTTTAAGAAGTGGATTTTCTAGTGGAACATTATGACATAAAAATGAAATATATATATATATATATATATATATATATAAGATGCCGAAGCAAAATATCTAATAATTTTTAAATTGTTTTTTAGTCTGATCAGTCCAGTTTTTGAAAAGAATGCGATAAATCTCAATTTGCATGACAAGCTTTATTATTCAACCACTAAATTAAAATTCAGTCCAATATGAGGGAGCAAGTAAAAAAGGAACAAAGAATCTATGATTTGCTTAACGCTGAAACAAGCCAAAAAATTTACGAAATAATTGGAGTTGTTTATAGCCTCCATCAAGCCAACACCTTAACCCCCTTGATTACGCTATGCGGGCGTTTTAGAAAATGCAAATATTGGTTCGCTTAAGACTGCTCTTGAGGGGGAATAGAAGAAAATGTCTGAAGAATTTATTTTGAAGGTATGCAAATCGTTTCGAAAGCGTATTGTTACAATAATTGTAAAAAAAATGGTGTCCTCAATATTTTTTCCGCACTCTGTATATATATATATATATACACACAAAGTGAACCAATCTTTGGACTGCTACATATTCATATTTTTTTGTTACAGTTTCATTATAGAGTTTGCTTTGAAATAATATATAATAGCCGTTTTCATTATGATATTTTTGTATGTGTACTACATTTTACATTAAGAGGAGTACAGTTGATTTGAAATTAGGGTTTTCCTTCACCAGACTGGTTGCTTAACCAAGACTAAAGAACCCTACTTTCCTCTGCAAATGGACGACACATGGATTTATGCTTTTTCCAAAGGGGTCGTCCAACGGCCTCGTCCAAGATTTGAAATCCCGTCGCCAATTCCATTTCCTGCGGCGATAACTTTTTATATATATATATATATCATTGTCGATCGGAAAACTGATAGATATAGTGAAATGCTTGTAAGGACCTGGACTTTAAGCGTTTTAAATTATCTGTCGACATTCTACTCACTCTCTCTCTCTCTCTCTCACACACACACACACACACACACACACACACAAATATATATATATATATGCACAGCGTGCGATTGCTCAATTTTCGTCTAAATCAAGCTAAAAGGAAAATAATACTGACCACAGTATGTCTGACCGATGTCAAAGGACTAGCCGAAAGGATCCAAAGGATATGTAGTCCATATGACATCGGGACAGTATTCACAAGTGGTTCAACTCTCCGGAGATATCTCTTCTTGATCAAGCCATCAACGGAATTCAACATGATTCAACATGATCAAGAACTGTGTTTACTCCATCCCTTGCAGTTGTGGTAAAATATACAAAGACGAGACGGGTTGCCCACTAAAAGTAAGGCTAGAAGAACATCAGAAGGCAGTAGTACGAGGTGAGATTGAAAAGTTGGGTATGGTTGATCATATATGGAAGGAAAAAGGAAACCATCTGCCCTTATGGGATGAAGTTGAAATAATTGACATGGCTGAAAATTGGAGGATTAGATACCTTAAGGAATCAGCACATATGTTGGGCTACTATGACCTGCTGAGTAGACCAAGTATAGGGATGAATACAATATGGGGACCGATAATTAAGAAGGCTAGATGAAAAAAAAAAAGAAAAAAATCATACATAATAGTAGTAATCCTAGTCAAGTAAGAACATTAAAGTTTATAAGTCCCAAAAATTCACTGTAAACTGTCCAGCGTATCGGTTATAGACGTTGGTTCCCTAAGCTTTTAAGGAGATAATCACCTGGAGGTTGCAGGTTCCATCTAGACTACAGGCGAGTTACAATACATGGAATACTTAACATTTGACTAACGGAATCAGAACAGATGACCCCAGTGGATTCAATAGAGGACGTAGTTCGAAGTTCCATGAACGTTCCCGAGTTCGACAAACACCTGAAGAAGGTCGGAGGAAATATCGGCTGAAACGTTGGGGAAATAACAATAAAGATGAAGACAATAGTCCGAAACCCTTAATGATAAAAAAATAATGCTGATTATCTCTTTTAATCAGATATATCTATAACATGAAAATATCTTAAAATACTATAGATTAAATTCTTTTAATGAAATAACCATTGGTTTAAATCACGGCCTCAAAACGACTTCAGAAACATTTGCAAAAATTTACAACAGTCTTCTTGTTGCAATAGCTAAATGTTACCGTTATTCTTGCCTTCAGGTCATCTTATACTGTTGCACAGAATTGTATTGTTCTCTCGCTCAACTGAACCTCCCACATATTGTAATCAAGGGAATTAGAATCTGGGGAGGCAGCCAGATGTTAGGATTGATGTGGTCGCAGAAATGTTTACACAGCCAACATTGGGTTCTCTTGCTTATGTGGTATGATGCAGAGTTCTGTTGCTAGACCTAGGGTCTTCCAGCGGCCACCCTCTCGATCCTTTTTCAGACAGTTGATGAAGACTTCCATGTTGAGGTTGAGACTAAGTAGGAAGATGATAGTAGATATAACGTCATTATCGCTAATGACCATACTGAATAAGATGATGTCAATAGAATATTTGCTGTTCATCATTATCGGTACATCTTGAGGAGATAGAGCCAGCCCACGGTTAGTCTACGAGTCCATCATCTGATCCTTGCAAAAATTATTGTCAGCTAAGAAAAAATCAAAGTACAGGGTGTTCCAAAATAGATGCAATCCATTAACATGATAATGATTTATTACTGAGACAAGCGCATTGGCGGTCATTTGGAACACGTGCTGTAAAAAATGCATCTTTTGAGCTAGAGACATCATATCAATATTCTTTTTTAAATTGTTATTATATCAGCTTCCAGGAAATACAATA
Organism: Sepioteuthis lessoniana; assembly: GCA_963585895.1. Lineage (NCBI taxonomy): Eukaryota > Metazoa > Mollusca > Cephalopoda > Myopsida > Loliginidae > Sepioteuthis > Sepioteuthis lessoniana. The sequence continues at coordinate 7,562 of CAUZXS010002020.1, forward strand.
TTTTTTGAGTTTCTTCACTCAGAAATAAATCATTATCATATTAATGAGTTGAGTCTATTTTGAGACAGTTTTCAATGATTTTTGTCTCCCAAAAAGTAGTGACGCAAAATATTTTTCTCTCTTGTCCAAGAATCTGTGATTAAGGATTAATAATTGTTATTGTATACTATTTTAAAATCTGAAGCAAAAAAGAACTGAACATTATTAGTAGTAGACTTATTAGCAGTCACGCGGGTCTCCTGTATATTGACACACCCTATATATTCGGTTCGAAGGGATGCTTGAGTTAGTTCAAAAGTCTTACAGCGTGTTCCTTTGTCCCACATTGGCTGCGATAAAATTTATCTTTCTCAAGTTGTATCAGAAATACCAATTGTCTTCATGCACTACTTGCCTGATAAGTAACTCAGACACTTCCATGGCTCTAGCCATGAAGCTAAATTACTTGCTGTGATCGTTGTCAATCATGGCCTAGATCAAGTCAACAAATTTGGCAGGAGTTTTATCATAATGATCAGAGTGAGGCTGTGTATATTCTTATCATAGACTCATCCAACACAGTGAAATCATCGTATTGGAGCTTCCGTCGTGAATGCTAACCGTACAACGTGTTGTTTTCAAATTTTTGGAGGAAAGAATTACACCATTGTGCATCTTTTCATCACAGATAGTGCCCATGTGACTATAGTTTTGCGGCAAAGTAAACAAAACCAAAAACAAACAAGGTGCCTGAGCGAAATTAATGATTTAACATGGTTACAATTTGCCCATCGCAATTTACACAATAATGTCAACAGACATCATCATCATCATGTCGTGTTGTTTGCATGGATATCCCTGATCCTCTCTCGCCACTCGTCTCTATCGTCAATCGCTCCAGGGAGGTCTTCCAGGCTACATCCTGTATCGGCACAGAGCTGTTGTATATAGATTCTAGCTGGTCGTCCTGCCTTTGCTCGTCCATGTGAAGGGATCCACGGGAGTATATCGCTTATAAGTTCGTCCTTACTTCTTCAACAGTGCCCCACATGTCTGGTTCGTCTAACTTGGATAGCTTTCCTGATGAGTGGTAGGTGGCTGTAAAGCTATGTTTTGTGGGGTGCCCCCTTCCGGACTTGTTCAGCATTTTTGTGTAATTGTCGTCAAGCTTTTTTTCCATATGTTTTGTTAGCGCCCATGTGGTGCATCCATATAGCAGCATCGACATTACCGCTGCTTGGAAAAAACTGTGTTTTGTTTTATCGGTAAAGTCTGACTTCCATATGACCAATAGGCTATTCTTAGCTGTCCATGCCTTTACTAGTAGCGTGTTGATGTCTTTCTCGGTTGATGAGAGGTAGGTGAACTTGTTCACGATTTTCAAAGGCCCACCCTTTAGTGTGGAAATGTCGCCTCTTTGATTAAAGCACATATGTTCTGTTTTGTCTGCATTGACATGGAGGCCTATGCCACCAGCTTCTCGTTCCAGACCATGTAGCTGGGATTCGGCTTAGGTTGGTGTATTTGCCAGAAGCGCTATGTCATCGGCGTTGTTCGCGTCCGTAATTAATTGTGCGCGGTATCTTTTGTTTCTTTCCTTTGCCAGTTTGAAACCGTTATCTTTCATTTTATCAATAGACCTTCGAAGCACGTAGTCTAGACAGATTATAAAAAGGTATGGGGCTAATGTGTATCCTTGCAGCATACCTGCAACAATTTCGAAGTAGTCTGTGACTCCATCAGGAATAGTAAACCAAATCAAGCCTTAAGAAAATGTCCCTCTGTCTGTCTGTCTCTGTCTCAAGCAATGCTACCAACCACACCTCAATTTGAAGATGTCCCACGAGTCAGACTTGGTTTGGAGGCCAAAGCCTCATTACCACAGAGCGAAGTTTCCCTTGTAATGAGATACAATCAGGATTTGTTGAATTTCCGTCACAGTTTAAAGAAAATCTTACATCCATACAGTCTCTGGTGGTGTAACGGTTAGCAAGCTAGACTTGCAAACCTACACGAGTGAGTTCGAGTCTCATTGGGCACCCCATTCATTCGGCCTTGTGCCACATCGAAGCAAAGAGTAAATTACTACAGTGTACCCTTTTGCTGTACGCGACAATAGATGAAATTTGAGCGTTGTGTCGAATTTCCTAATAAGCTGTTTTTGCTGGTTTGTATTTTCAGTTGCCTCGGGAATTTAACTGAGCACGGTGCCGTATGCAATTTAAAAACGCGACAATTTACCCATCACTCCCTGTGTGTGTGTGTGTGAGAGAGAGAGAGAGAGAGAGAGAGAGAGAGTGTGTGTGTTTTGCCTGATCTTAATTTTATACACCCTGTTATTGGGGCTAAGAATACATTACCTGCATTCCCAGCATAAAGGTAAGACCCGAAAAAATTGTGTCTGATTGTAGAGATCGATGTATGGCGAACCTCTTCATTGCCATTACTCCCAGGTCCAATCTGACCTGTTAGGGTTCCATGTATTGGCCAAAAAATTAGTTTGAAAATTATTCGTACACGATAGGACCGTGTGCACAAAAAACATTTTAAAATCCTAATAAAGAACTACACAAAAAAATTTAAATATTAATATACAATGAATGCGATTCTCCAACTTCTTGGCTTGAAATAACTCTAATCGGGTTGACATACCGTTAAAATCAACCAATCAATTGTTTAATTATATATATATAAATAGTGAGATTATCAACATCGTGAGGTCGATCCTTATTGGGTACCAGATTGATGTCTTTGTTTCAGAATAAATTAAAAGTTAGACGAAATGGCAGAAAGATGACAAACAAACCAACCTGCTCATGTAGTGAATACAGTCCTCACTGGGTGTGCCCCTAGTCTCATGCTAAGCTCAAGAAATGACTGTCGCAGCTGAGGTGTCATGCTGAGGACGTCTGGATGGAAGCAAAGGTTTTAATTTCTTCTGTCGTAATAATACTCTTCGTGCGCGCGTGTGTGTGTGTGTGTGCATGTGTGCGTGTGTGTTTTCTTAATTCTCCTCTGTTTTTTCAACGTGGAATAACAATCCATGATCTAACCAAGAATTATACGTGACAAGATTTCAGAAATATTTTATCTGATAAATTTTAATTTACGAATTGAAGTCGAAATGGAAAACATAATTAAAGCAAATAAACAGATTCTACAATTGTACAAATAACAGACATTTACGTTGATAAAACTCAGCTATTGCTGAAACAACTGAAGCCATATACAATATTATAAATATATTAGCTGATATATATATATATATATATATATATATATATATATATATATATATATATATATATACGTGTGTGTGTGTGTCTGTGTCTGTGTCTGTGTGTGTGTTTATTTATGTGTGCATGTGATTTAATAGGACAGACACTTATCTCTGTCTATTCTCTTGTTGATTCGTTCAAATTTCCGTATTGACTTTTGGATGGAATGAATTCAGGAAGGCACCGTACGTTTCCCAAACTGAAGCCATCTTCTGGGGAGCAAATAATGAAATGACGAACATTACGAATCATATATATTTACTTAAAGAGCAATCAAATTATTCATACGAAATCTGTTTGTTTGTTTTTTTGTTTGTTTGTTTGGGTTTTATGGCATATCAACCTTTGCAGGTTATTTAATGCCAAATCCATTTTTATACAAATAAACAGTTTTATTTCAAACAATTCAGTTTAGCATAAGTACACAGTTTAATTGTCAAAAACATTTCTATTTCAACCTATTCAATTCAGTCAAACAGTTCTAATTAAAACAATTCAGTTTAGAATAAGTATAGATTTGTTTACACTCAGTTAAACGTTAAAACAGTTCTATTTCAAACAATTCCGTTTAGATTAAAGTTTCAATGTCAAAAATAGTTCTATTTTAAACAAACCAGTTTAGCATACAACACCAGTTCTAATTCAAACAATTCAATTTAGCATAAGTACGCAATTTAAAAATCTAAACTCATACGAAATCAAACGACTTATTTAAAAAGTTTAACAGATCAACGATAAAGTAGACAGACATGAAGTATGTTCTATTTAATCAAACATGACAAAAAGAGAGAATACTGTGAGTATCTATAAATATATCGTTATCCAAACAGAGACTGTTTCGTTGTATTACAACTCATCAGTGTGGCTAGACACATGAGATGCCTTAAGACTGGAATCGAAACCTAACTGACTTTACACCAGCCGGATATTCTACCGCACAGCCACCAGAAAAATCGGCATGAAGGGATTTTTACGCATATGAATCACTTTTGTTTCGTTTACTTATATACGCTTAATGGCTACCGAGTACTCACTTCTTTAGAAAAGCATTGCATTACTCGAGTGGCAACATGTAATTCCTTCACGAGCGTCCTCAAACCCGGCAGAGAAGCAAAGATATATATATATATATATATATATATTGTCATCCACAGACAGACTGTTTTGTTGTATTACAACTCTTCCGTCTGGCTAGACATGTAGGACGCTTGAAGCAGGGATTGAAACCCAGCCAACATTATGTTAGACTTAGAATCTTACCGCTCACCCTACAGGCGACATACGTCAGTTCAGGAATTATAATAGCTTTCATTTGTTTACATTTTGCCTTACCGGATAGCAAAGTGCTCAATTCATTAGAAAAGCTTTGTATTACGCGACGCGATTGGCAGCCGTTAATTCCTTCGCCAGAGTGCTCAACTTCAGTGGGGCGGGGGGAATATATATATATATATATATATATATATATATATATATATCACCGTATCAGCAGGGCTGATTTTATTCCCTGCAGAAAGATTAGACCTTCACAAATTGGGGTTTTTATCTGAGGTGAGGCTCTATTCACTGAGATCTGAGGAGTGTGTTGGAATACCCCTTCATTACCATTATTCCCAGATCCACTTGAATGAGGAGAGTTAGAACGTGTTAGGGTTCTATCTATGGTTCAAATAGATCCCTTTAAAATTCATATGTATTCGATGTTTAGCACACCTAGTCCCGTTACTTTTCAGACATGCGGAAATTTTCGGTGATAATCTTCCAAATGTCCAGTTGACTTGCAACTTCTCGAACAGTCAACTAACGATCGCTACACACCTTACCCACTCGAAGCTGACATCAATCCTCTTCGTTGAGGGCCTCCCGCTCCGGGAGTCATCTTTCACCTCGTTACGCTTCTCGTTGATCTTTTTTTTGCCGCTCAAAAACATGTGCACATGGCATGGCACAATCTCCATTCATTTGCTACAGCATTTCAAGTACTTTTTACTGAGTTTTCTCCTAAATGTGGCAAATGTATATATATATGGAGATATATATGGGAGGGGTGTAATGGTTACTGTTGGAGGAAATGAACACGGCTAAACGAGTTCGAGATTATTTGTATTTCACATAGCGCTTCTCCTTGGGAAAGATGTGGATCTAATTATTTTCCTTCCAACTGTGGGTAAATAACAGAGCAAACTATGTTCTTTAAATTTGGTGTGGCAACCAATCAAGGAGAAGGAAAACTCTTACTTCGAACCTGTTAAACTCCGCTTGAAAATAGAATTTGTGTCGCTTCTTGCTCGTTGGATATATATATATATATGATTAAAAACAAGAAGATTAATAAATATTCTCCATTATAAATGTATTTCACCAGTCTATTATCTGTCTCTTCAGATGGATTTGAACAGAAATTTCTCTTCACTGATATATTCTGCTTTGCATGTGATTTTTTATAGATATTTATATATATATTAATTAGCCGTGCATTGAGTGCACTATTTGGATTATTCTTTTTAAGTCAATTCACGGACATAAATTATATATATATATAAAGTAAAGTTGGCGACCTTAGTTGAGGGCAACCAGAAGGCTCCCTTTTCAATAGCTACAACACCGAGGTGTAGGGGGAGGCCGCTACTCCTTTCCCAGAATTACTCCACTTTACCCTTGATACGTACCTTATATTGCCGAGTGTTAAGCAAGGAGGTATCAAGTACCATTTTTAAAGTCTTTGGTATGACGTGACCTGGGATTGAACCCAGGTCTCCCTGATCATATATTATTATTATTATTATTATTACTTAGAATATTCTGACTATTGACTCCACCTTTATTGTTAAAATCACAACCTTCAGATCGATATGTTCTTCGACCTTCTTCAGGTGTTTCATGTTGATCTCGGCAGTCCACACAGAATCTCGAACTGAACCCTTTACTTGAACCACAGTGGTAGACTTCCAATTCTGTGAACCATGACTGGGTACAAGTGTTTAGTTATAGTAAGTATTACTTGTTTAAAAAAAATCTGGTAAGAGAGTGGAGGGGTGTATCTCATGAGGTGATGGAGACATTAGGTTTATAAGTCCCAAAAATCCACAATCTTTCTAACTAATATCCATAAAAGCATCTTGCCACAAACACCACCTTGGATTATTAAAAATACAAATGTAATCCTCCAACTAAATGAACTCTCCAAAACAAAAACACATCCCAGCGCCTACCAGGAAAAACTTCACAATATCCTCCAACAGCACCCCGAACACCTATATATCTTTACCGAGGGCTCTAAAAACAATAATAAAACAGCATGCACAGCTGTTTTGAACAAAATAATTCATAAAAACGCTCTTCCAATGGAAAGGTCTATCTTTACAGCCGAGGCCTATGTAATAGACCTGGCAATCGACATCATCTCTAAGGAAAAACATGAAAAATTCATTATATTCTCAGACTAACTCTCAGTCCTATTATCATTAAACAATAAAAAACAAGAGAACCTACTTATCATCAAACTACTTTGTTGACTAGACTCAATATCAAACAAAGAAATCCTTTTTTGCTGGATTCCAAGCCACATTGGAGTGAGAGGAAATGATAGAGCAGACGCGGCAGCCAAATCGGTTTTAGATTTGAGCCCCGACAAATACAACATCTTATACTCTGATTTAAAACCCCAAATCAACAACTTCCTTCATAAAAAATGGGAACAGCACGAGGATAAAAATATCCATAACAAACTATTCCAGATTAAACCTATTTTGGGAGAATGGAGACCAGCTTTTAGAAAATCGAGGAGAGAACAAGTAGCAATAACAAGATTGCGTATTGGTCACTCAAGACTTACGCATTCCTTTTTACTCAGGCAAGAACAGCAACGACAGTGTTCGACATGCAAAACGCCCTGCATAATTAAGCATATTCTCTTTGAATGTAAAGTTTTCAATATCACCAGAAAGCGCTACTTCCAAATCAGAAACATGAAGAATTTATTTGAGAACGTCCCTATGGATGACGTTCTATCTTTCTTGAAAGAGACAGGGTTATACCAAAAATATAAACTTGGGCGCAATTCCGAAAACACAACAAACCAATTAACCGAAGGCAAATAAACTATTGTTAAATAGCAATACTTAAAACATTAAATTTATGCTAGAAAATTAGTAGTGAGGAATCATTACAACCACTTGGTTATGCAAAAGAATTATTTTATATTGAACTCATGATTGATCGAAACACTTAAAAGCATTTACTCATGTGTGAGTAAACGGGCTGTAGCTTGTTAAGTCTGCTATATATATTTGTTTACTAATTATATATATATATATATATATATATATATATAACTAGATTTGGCATTAAATAACCCATAGTGGTTGATATGCCATAAAATACAACCAACCAACTAACAAACCAAAAATTAATTTTGAATCGTCCGGCTAGGGCACATGTGGATAAAGGGTTTGGTTGGAAGGTGCTTCTGATTGAAATCATTTAGAGGTTGCAGGTTCAATCCCAACAACCGGTAAAACTAACAAGGATTATTTATTATAACTTAACACTTGTACCCAGTCATGTTTAGTAGATTTGGAACAGTTTACCCCTTTGGTTCAAATAAATGGTTCAGTTTGAGATTCTGTGTGGACTCCCGGGTTCAACGTGAAACAAAAAGTTTTTGAGAGGCTCACCATGAATTTCTCGCTGTTTAATATAACGATATTACTTACGATACACCCCAATGCCAATAACCAATGAGTATAACTAAAAATTCCAGCTGATTATGTTATTCAGTGTTTCTACTAAGACCTGCTAATATCTATCGATCCATCTATCCCAAATTGTTCATCATCTATCTTAATTTGTTGTCTCTCTCAAACCTCTCTCTTTCTGTTTATCTACCTCTTTATCTTTGTTCAAATACCCCTCTCTCTTTCTCCCTGTATCTATAAATCTTTCTATCCTTCTAGTTTTGTTCAAATCTATCTATCTATCTATCTATCTATCTATCCCAGCTTGCTTATTTTTTATCTATCTATCGTTATCTGGTCGTATCTATCTATTTATCCATCTTGGTTTGCTCATTATTTATCTAGCTATCTGTCTCTGTACATATCTTTATATATAAGTGCGTGCGTGCGTGTCTTTGTGTGTGAATCTATTCATATCTAACTGTCCTTGCATCTTGGCATCACTAACAACCTGTCTTATACGTGGACTGTTCTTATCATCATCTCATTGATCATAGAAGCTTAAATTTAGTCCCTTGTACCATATGTGGAGGATGCCACCTTGGCTCTTTTGATCAAAAGTCCACACCCTAATTTGGGGGAAAATCAGAACAACATGGGTGGTCTCCTCAGACTTCATAATTGCACAAAATGAAATATATATATATATATATATATATATTTGTAAAGAGATAGAGATAGAGAGCCAGAGAAAGAGAGGGGGAGATAAAGTTACAACGGCAAAGATAGTAGGATAAATTTGAACAGAATGTGATAGATAAATATAAACACGATAGACAGGTGTAGACTGAGATAGATAGATAGATTAATATATATAAGCAAGATAGATAAAATTGGTTAATATTTCCTTGTTTAATGTCAGTCTTCAATATAAAAGGGGCTGTAAGAGGTATTAGTTCGAAAGTGAACTCAATAGTGCGACTGGAGTTCGAACTAGTTTACTACGATGTCGCAGTTGGGCACGTTAGCCAATAGGCCACCAGGACTCCCACTGACAGATATGATCAGACAAAAATAGATGAATAGAAAGATAAAGAGATAAAGTGTGCAATGATTGAACTGTCGTCTAACTTACGCTAAAATGAAAATAACATTGATATCTCACTTTATTAGATATATTTTTCAAACTTCTATGGAAAAATCGTGAAATACGACAGAGTAAATTTATTCAAAAAAATTGTCATAGGCTTCAACCACGGCCGGCAGATGACGTTGGAATTTCTTGCAAACCTTTGCAACTTGTTTAAATTGATAGATGTTGCCGTTATCCTGGCCTTCAGTTCATCTTTGAAGGTGCTTCGTTTTTTATTGGTTTCTCGCTCAGCTGCACCCCATGCATAATAATCAAGGGGATCACAATCTGGGGAGTTAGACAGCCAGATGTTGGGGTTGATGTGGTCATAGAAATTTACACACTGCTAATATTGGCTGTCCTTGCTTGTGTGGCATAAAGTAGAGTCCTATTTCCAGATGTGGGGTCTTCCAGCGGCCATCCTCTCGATCCAGGGTAGCAGTACTTCCTCCAGGTACTTGATGAAGGCTTCCATGTTGAGTCTGAGGCCATGTGGGAAAATGAATGGAGGCGTGACGTCACATGCTAATGATCATCCCAAATACCTCGATGTCAACTGGGTGTTTAGTTTTCATCTATACCAGTATATTTTGTGGGGACAGATCACTGAGTTTAACATCTGATCCTGGCTGAAATTTTTTCTAATTTGAGAAAAAACGAAGCATGTTTAAATGGAGAAGACGTTTCTGTTTGTTCAAAATTTTTGCGACGCAGCATTTCTTCTTGTTTTTCATAGTTTCGGATAAATCTAGCTCTTTCTCATCTTCTTTGAGAAATACCGAATATCTTCATGCACTAGCTGCCTGATACGTAACTCAACCTCTCCTATGCCCCAGGCTATGGAGCTGACGAGCTTGCCGTGATCGTTGTCAATCATGGTCTGCAACTTACCAAATAAGTAGTGAGTTCTTTTCTTATCAGAATGATCAGAGTGGGGCTTCTAAGCTGCCGTACCTTCGAAAAGAGATGGATGGGTTCAATGGTGAGTACACCATTGGATTCATCCAACTCATTTCGAATCCTCTACACTTTCTTCAGATTGATACCCAAACTCACTTAAATTTTCGTATTGGAGCTTCCGTCGTGAATGCCGTTTCCGAATTTCTGGAGGAGTGAATTACATCATTGAGCTACTTTTCATGAGACAGTGTCCACGTGACTCTAGTTTTGCGGCACAGTCAACAAAACCTGAAACAAACAAATCGCTTAAGCGAAATAAATTATTTAAAATGGTTACAATTTACCCATCGCACTCTGCAGAATAATGGGAACAGACATAGGTAGATAAGTTGATAAATGTTCGAATTCATGCTTTTTGAAAGCGATTGAAAATTGATAAACTCCAGAAATAATAAACCAAATCAAAACGTAGAAAATACCGCTCTGTCTGTCTGTCTGTCTGTCTCAAGCAATGCTACCAACCACGGTTCTATTTTAAGATACTCTAGGTCGCCGTCAGGAGAAAAGTTTTAGCGAATAAAAAGTATTAAAATACTTTTTAAAAAATTGAAAGAAAGAAAGAGAGAGATAGAGAGATAGAGAGATAGAGAGAGAGAGAGATTTAAGTGCGAGTAATTTGAACAGAATGATTAACTAATTCATTTCTCTCGCGATTCCCCAATCTCGTCTCTCATCATAACCCTTTCATTTCTGTGTGAAACTGTCCCAGTTGGTTGGGGCTATAGAATACACCGACTGCAGGTCTGCAGATGGGGTAAGACTCCCTCCCTCCAATGAGTGTACTGGATATGACACTTAATAATCTGATTGTAAGACTCCAGTAATTCCGGAGCTTTGGGGAAAGCGGAGTACCCCTTCATTGCTATCGCTCCTAGGTTCACTCTTGTCCAAAGTGGTAACACCTGAAAGGCTTCTATCTATCGGTCAAATGGAACTGTTTGACACTTAAACTGAGTTTATGCTAAAATGAATTGCTTGAAATAGAACTGTTTAATCATCAATGTGTAAACGAATGACATATCAAATCGAATCGTTAGTAATACATAGCAATACTTGGAACCATTTAACTTTATTTGATTATGCAAATTGAATAGCTTCAAATAGAATTGTTGGATCATTTAAGAGTGTGCAAATATATGACTGATGTTTTATCAATGTAAAAAAGAAAGAGCGAATCATGTGATTTGTGGCTTGAGCGCATCGAAAAAGAAAGGAAAAGAAAGCAGATAAGTTGTCGGGAAAGTAGGATGACGTCACAACGGAACGGTTTCTTCAGTTTTTAGTCTGCTTGGCTATGTATCTTTTGAATCTACATTGACAGCAACAAGGAAGAGAAAGAAAGTGAGAAAAAAGCACAAACAATTTGATTTTTCAGATAGTTATAAGTTGGCTACATGAAAGTTATGTTTTTTATTACAATAACAAACGAGATAGTTTTCATTTATTGATTTATTCTTTTAAGATTCTGAAATATTTTTAATTTAGATTATAAAAAGGATATCTTATATCAAATCCAACCATCGTTATGGACGGGTATATTCTAATATATGCATAAAAAGGAATTGGCATTAAATAACCTACAATGGCCGATATGCGATAAAACCAAACAAAACTGTGCGCAAGTACTATCATCGAATTCTTGGTACCATGTAGTCTCAAAACGAATTCCATCTTTACTAATACACTTGAGAAAAGCATGAACTCCGTTATTCCCCGACAACGGGTTAGATAATACTGTTATTGTCCTTCTAGAAGTATGGATTTGGCATTAAATGACCAATGAAGGTTGATATGCAATTAAACAAAGAAAACAAACCCAAAAAATTGTCTATGACTTTTTAATCTTAGATAAGAATACTTGAAATCTAGCAGCAATGGACAGATTATTTGTGTTTGATAGAAAATTCTCGATACAGAATAACTGTGTGCAAATAAATAATCATTGTTGCGTATCAAAAATCTTCATTAAACAAAATGGAATGGAACGTTTGGAACATAATCGTCCATATTGTATTCAAACATTTATAAATGGATCAAATTTTTGCATTAAATATGCCATTAATATACAAACCAAAGTCTCATATATATATATATATATATATATATACATGTGTGTGTGGTTCATTCAATAAGTTTCCAGACTTTTTTGTACAGGCATTTAAAATTGTCGTAGACTCTTGAAAATTCAGTATGTTATTGCTATACATCTTTTGAGATGACTTATCAATTTTTATGAATTCAGGTTCAAATGAACAGCTACAGCAGGAATTGGAATACACCCTACTAAAGCCTGATTGTCACAGTTAATGAATTTCAAAAATCCAATCTTGACCTGAAGAACTTTAGAAAAAAGATATGCAACAAAATTCTGTTTAAACTTGAAAAAATGCCACAGAAACGTATGGAATGCTTCAGACTGCTTTTGGAGCATATTGCATGAATCGAGCATCAGTTTTTGAGTGGCATAAGAGATTCAAGGAAGGCAAGGAGTCTGTGAGGGATGATGAGAGGTGTGGGAGGAGTAAGGGAGTCCGAACGCCAGAGTTGATTGGCCAAAGAGTTAGGGTTAGGGTTACTATGTTGGGGTTTTAAGGGAGTTCAGGAAGAGACTCTGTCGGAAGAGGTCAGCACTCTTCAAATCAGGTCAATGGCATTTCCACCAAGACAATGCACCAGTCTACAAATCCATCCTTGTCACAGACTATTTGACCAAGATGGGCATAAGGACAGTTCCACACCCTCCCTATAGTCCAGACCTTGCTCCCTGTGACTTTTGGTTATTCCCTAAGCTCAAGGAAAAACTTACAGGCTGTCGTTATGAGACAATTGAGGAGATGAAAGAGGCTGTGACGAAGGTCATTGACACGCTCACTCAAGAGGACTTCCATGTCGCCTTCCAGAACGGTACAACAAGTGCATTGCTGTCGGAGGAAATTACTTCGAAGAGGACTAGAGTTTCATGTGTGTACTATCAATAAAAGTGCCCATATGAAAAAAGTCTGGAAACTTATTTAATGATCCTCGTATATATATATCCCTTCTCCTTGGCATACCAAGAGTGCCCTACTTATATCTATACCTGTAAGGAGAATACAGGTTTGATTTTGTTTTATTTCCTTTGCTCAATAGCATATCATCATTCGTGGGTTATTTAATGCCAAAGCCATCCTTGTAGAAAAATAGTAGTGACACTATTTAAATGATAGCTTGAGGGATAAGATACTTTATATCTTTGCCAGGGATGTTAGTTTTAGTTAATGAATAGAATTACTAGTGTTAGACAGGAATACTTGTAACCATTTAACTGTGTGTAAACAAATAAGCTCTAACAACCCGTTTAAAAATAAAGTTTCCAACCAACTCCTTACAAATCACACATTCACACACGTATATATATATATATATATATATATATATATATATATTTCTACCAGAGACTTGAAAAATTTTGATTAATTACTTCATATCATACGAGCTGTTGTACCCGTCTACATCAGGGAGGATGTAATGGCTCAAATCAGAGACACACGCGAAATGAACCGAAAAATGCAAGAGGAAACGTCTTCTACTATTTCTGTTTCTTTGTTTAAAGGTATATCAAACTTTGTGGTTCATTTAATGCCAAAACAACTCTTGTAGATGATCCATAGCTGATGGGGTGGGGTTCATACATTTCTTTTTCAGGATGTAATGGCTCAAATCAGAGACACACGCGAAATGAACCGAAAAATGCAAGAGGAAACGTCTTCTACTATTTCGGTTTCTTTGTTTAAAGGTATATCAAACTTTGTGGTTCATTTAATGCCAAAACAACTCTTGTAGATGATCCATAGCTGATGGGGTGGGGTTCATACTTTTCTTTTTCAGGATGTAATGGCTCAAATCAGAGACACACGCGAAATGAACCGAAAAATGCAAGAGGAAACGTCTTCTACTATTTCGGTTTCTTTGTTTAAAGGTATATCAAACTTTGTGGTTCATTTAATGCCAAAACAACTCTTGTAGATGATCCATAGCTGATGGGGTGGGGTTCATACTTTTCTTCAGGTCGAAAGTAAACGTAATAGCGAGACTGTAGTACGAACTCGTTCTCGATGATTTCATAGTCCAGCACCTTAGCCACGACACCACGGGGATTAATCTTATATTTCTTAATAATCTTGGTTGCCAATTTAAGATTCACTGCTAACATTAATAAACTGTCACAATAAACGATCATGCTACATGGTTTGGTTGGTTGGTTGGTTATGTTTTACGGAATATCAAATCTTATGGGTTATTTTATGCCACATTCTATTCAAAGATATATATTGAATATACATGAGTTGTTAAACGAATAGTTTTTAGGTAACAGTTTTTAAACGAGCCAGAGCTCATTTGTTTGCACACAGTTAAATGGTTTCAAGCGTTGCTCTCTAACGGTAATAGCTGCGCTTGTCTCAGTAATAAATCATATTCATATTAATGGGTTGCATCTGTTTCAGTTTGGTTTGGTTGGGTTGTATGGCATATCAACCATGATAGGTCATTTATTACCAAATTCTCTTTATACATATATATTAAATATATCATTCGGTTTGGTTTTGTTGCATATCAACCCCTGTAGGTTATTTAATGCCAAATCCTTTTTATACATTTGTACTGAATATGATTTCTAAACACATTTTTTAGATAACTTTTTTAAACGAGCCTGAGCTCATTTTTTTTCACAGTTAAATGGTTTCACTTATTTCTATCTAATATGAATAATTCTATTTACTATAAATAATTTTTCACCCAGTTAAATGTTTTCAAGTATTGCTATTTAACACTAACAATTCAATTAAACATCAGTCATTTATTTTCACTCAGTTAAACATAAAAACAATTCGATTTCAAACAATTCAGTTTAGCATAATTTCACAGTTTAAATGTCAAACAGTTCTAAGCGACCTATAGATAGGACCCAAACAGGTGCTACCACTCCAGACCAAAGTGGACCTGGGTGCGATGGCTATGAAGGCGTACTCCGAATTCACCAAAGCTCCAGTATTATTGAATCCTCAGCATCAAATTGTTTAGTGTCATATCAGGATACTCGTCTAACCTCTCTGCAGACATACAGTTGGTGTATTCTGCAGCCACAGCAGAATCAATTTTGAGACTATATATATATACATATATATATATATATATATATATATATGTCTTTTCGTCATATACATATGTCTTTTCGTCTTATTTGGATGGCTTGAGATAGGATTGGCAAGTGACTGTACAGTTGCTGCTTTCTGGGGTGCTGCTTCCAGGATTTTTCAAAACAACTAGTAGCATTCTTTAATAGTTTCCCTCTTTTTTTCTCAAAACATTTCGTTGGCGTTCAAGTAGTATAGACATACAGTCATACCGACCCAGTCAGAGGTGAAAGAAATCCCGTTTTGTTTTATCTGATAGATCAGATTTCCTTTGGACCGAAAAATTGTCAAAAGCAGTCTATGACATCCCATCAGTAGTTGGGATATTGCTTCCAAGGTACATGAACTGTCTACAAATTCCAAAAGTTTGTCACTTAAAGACGATATGGCACCTTCTTGTTTAAAACAAATGAATACTGTTTTATCTGCTTTCAAGTAGAGACTAATGACTCTCGCTGCTTGCTCCGGATAATGCAGGAGAGATTTGTCTTGGGCTGGAGTATTTGCGAGAAATACTAGATCATCTGTATAATCTACATTTATTGTATAGTTTATTCTAGATATCATCTTGGCTTCATTGGTTTGGTTTGGTTTGGTTTGGTTTTTTGACATAACAATCAGTGTAGGTTATTTAATGCCAAATCCTTTTTATACACATCGATTAAATGGTTTTTAAACACATTTTGTAGATAACATTCTTTTGCACACAGTGAAATGGTTTCACTTATTTCTATCTGATACGAATATTTCTATTAATTAGTGATCATTCTTTTGCACACAGTTCAATGTTTTCAAGTACTGCAATTTAACACTCATAATTAAACATCAGTCATTTGTTTACCCACAGTTAAATGATAAAACAGTTCTTTTTAAAACAATTCAGTTTAACATAAGTCAGCAAAGTAAAACGGTTCCATGTATTGTTATGTATCACTAATAATTCAATTAAACATCAGTTATTTGTTTACATACTGTTCTATTTCAAGCAATTCAGTTTAACATAATAATTTGTTTGCACTCTGTTTAAATATCAAACCATATAGTTTTAATGTGAAATAGTTCTATTTAACCCATAGATAGGACCCTATCAGGTGCTACCACTCTGGGCCAGAGTGGACATGGAAGTGATGGCAGTGAAGGGGTACAACGCATTCCCTAATGCTTCAGTATTACTGGAACCTCACCATCAGATTGTTTAGTATCCCATCCAGGATACTCTTTGAGGGAGTCTTACTTCTCTGCAGAAATACAGTCTGTGTATTCTTGTGGACTTGAAGGGCCAGAAATGAATGATACGAAGAGATGTAAAGTTTACAGCAGTATATATTTACGGAAATACAGACGGTAATGGTAATGGACTAGACTCGCTTGACTCGTTTATCGAGTCAGTTATTATTCATAGTGTCGGGGAAGGTCCATACGGTGATGTATATCACCATAACAGTTCTACAGCCCCTCCCCGACTGGGCCAGAGATATCGTGTGCTTTTATCATAAAAGCTAAACACTGTTGGAGAAGTAGAGACAAACTTACAAATGAAATTCTCCAATGGACTACTACACATGGACACATCAGTGTTGGCCGACCATCAATGATTTAAATCAGTTTTTATGGACACTGGATGCAGGACCAGCTAGAATTGATAGACGATAGGGATGTATGGTGAGAGAGTCAAGAGACACCATGCTATCAGCAACACTTATTGATAATAACGACGAGGATTATATATATATATATATATATATATAAGTAAATAATGGAAAAGAATCCGACAATATAGAGAAAAATTGAAAAACGAAGAAATCCGAAATGAAAAATTTAATGTGAAAGAAAGTCGACGCTCTAAACATTCGGTTTTAATGAACCATCATCGGGACTTCGAAAAGATGATATCGAGTGACGTTAGATAACGATGGAAGCATCGACTTTCTTTCGTATTAAATTCTTCACCTTGGATTACATTGTTTTACACTTTTTCTCCATATTACAACTCGTAAACACACGCGCATATATACATATATACATATGTATATATGCGCGTGTGTTTACGAGTTGTAATTAAAATATATCGAGACTAATCATTTCAGAATTTAAATAAAGACGTGTGTATAACTGAGTGACTTATTTGGTAAATTGATTACTGTCTAGACGAGTAAACATCTGGACTGTCTTGGTGAGTAAGTGTCAATCGGGAAAAAATATGAACACCAGTTTTTGGCAAAATACAAAAGTTAGGCAAAGCTTGCAGCATCAAAACAACCTGATTAGATTAATAAACCACATGAGCATAGTTTAACATCATTCAAAACACATTGTAGATTTTAACAGCAAGACACATGATTATAATAGGAGAATATAATGTAGTTGCTAACGCGTTTGACTGTGACGTGGTAGGAAGCGAGTTCGAAATCCAGTCGCGCTATTACGTTCATTTTCGGACTAATACCCTAAGGAAAGGCCTGAACCCTCCTTATCCCGCTCATTTATAGATCATACAGTACCACTACTTTTTTTTACAAGGATGGCTATGACATTAGATTACCCAGAAGGTTGATATACCATTAAAGAAAGAAATAAACTATTAATTATTCAAGAAATCCTACTTAATCTCTGAAGATTATGTCTTGTAAGATTAATGCAACATAGAGCGAACTGTAGCTCATTTAAGGGATTGTGTTGCGTCGGTATTTTAAACGGAAAGTCAACCGGTCTTGAATGACATAATTTCAAACTCGAACTTTTTACGTCGAATAGAGAACTGATGCCAAACAGAAAATGAAATATGCTTACCAACAATTTTAGGGAAAAGATCAACACATTTGACTAATTTTTAAGAATGTTGTTATTTCAAACAATATGCCATTACTTCTAAGCAGAAAGAAGGAACATTCTCATTAGGCTAATGTCAATTGTTGCATCAGTACTGTAGTTCTATCCCACTCTGGTTTAGTAAACAAACTAGACAATATTATCACTTCTAACACATCTAGGGAATCGCTGTAGCGTAGTGGTTAGAATATGGATAGTGACATCGTAGTGAGTTGATTCGAACTTCAGTTGCGCTTCAACTTTAACTTTCAGCCTAATACCCGTAGTAAAGACATAAACAACTTAAACCCCCTTCAGCTATGGATTAAGTACTTCCACTGTAATCCTTCTACAATGATGACCTTGGCATTAAATAACCAAGGAAAGTTGACGTGCCATTAAAAAAAGAAATCAAGTTAAAACTTTCTCAGTGAATCCGTCAGAGGAGTCACGAGAAATTACGTGAAGATAGGGTTAAAAAAAGAGTAAAAAGAATGAGATTTTCAAGAGAGACAAATTGACCGACCAGAGCTAAGTGCATCTTATCTGATTCTGAATTTGCTGTATTCTGTCTTTCAACGAACTATGTGCTATTTAAGTTTACAAACAGGCTGTGATAAAAAGGTAATTAATATTGTCACGTGAAAAATTTCAGGAAGTTTTGGGGTTAGTTTTGAAAATTTTCGATGAAGATAACTATTTTTGTTTTCAAAATAACAGCTTGTCACTTGATCTCAACCAGGAACCCAAAGCCGTAGATCGTTGTATTTATTCGAATAACGGAAAGAAGTAGGAAAATACGATCTTTTTTTTTTTTTCGTTTTTTTTTTTTTTTTTTTTTTTTACCTACGTTATTAGCAGTTTTTTTTTTATCCAAGCTGGTTCTCAGGGGGTGTGGTTTTTCAAGAGGTCATTTTCCCTGGAGGAAGAATCCCGTTAAAATTTGCATAATCATCAACATAACAGATATCACAGACTACAATCCGGTTTCGCAGCTGTCGAGGCTAAACTCTCACTCTTACTCTTTCTTTCTCCCATCGCGTGACAGCCATGAACCAATGAATACACACCGTCCTTCTGGTGGAGAGAGAGAGAGAGAGAGAAAGAGAGAGAGAGAGAGAGAGAGAGAGAAAGAAAGAGAGGGAGAGAGAGATCCATGCCTCTAACTGTGTTTTTGCTATCATGTAAATAAATACACCCAAGAATACCGTCTTTTCTCATAGATAGATAGATATGAACAGACCGAGATAGATAGATAGATAGATAGATAGATAGATAAGTTGGTTTGGTTTCTTTGTTTAATGGCATCTCAACCTTTGTAGGTTATTTAATGCCAAAGCTATTCTTCTAGAAGAACAGTAGTGGTACTATTTAACCCATAGCTGGGAGGATAAGGGGTTCATACCTTTCCCAAGGATATTTGCCCGAAAGTGAACGTAATAGCACGACTGGAGTACGAACTTGCTTACTACGATTCCAAAGTCCATCGCTTTAACCATTACACCACGAGGATATCCCCCCATTGATAAGTTGGTTGGTTGGTTGGTTCGTTCGTTCGTTCGTTGTTTTTGTATCAAACCTTTTGGGGTCATTTAAAGCTGAATTAAATGATTTTGATAAATGTTTCAAACGATTCGGTTTAGTATAAGAATAGTTTTTTGTTTACGCAATTAAATGCCAATACATTTCTATTTCAAACAATTCACTTTAGCATAATTTTTTGTTTAACACACTTAAGTGTCAAAACATTTCTATTCTAAACAATTCAGTTTAGCGTAAGTACGCAGTTTAGTTCTATTTGACTCATAGATAGGACCCTATTAGGTGCTACAACTCCAGGCTTGAGTGGACCTGGGAGCGATGACAACGAAGAGGTACTCTGCATTTTTCCCAAAGCTCCAGCATCACTGGAGCCTCACCATCAGATTGTTTTCATATCCAGGACACTCGTTGGAGGAGTCTTACCCCTCTGCAGAGATGCAGCCTGTGTATTCTGCAGCCCCGGCCGACTGGGATAGATAGATAGATAGATAGATAGATAGATAGATAGATAGATCTATTAATATACTTATATATTAATATGTATGTGTATGTATGCATGTGTGTGTGTGTGTGTGTGTGTGAGAGAGAGAGAGAGAGAGAGAGAGAGAGAGCATGTTTGCGTTTATACAAAGAGAAAGGAAGACAAACAGACAGACCTGTGACAAATTGATTACTGGTGGGAGTGCAAGATAAATTGATTATTTTCTAATTGTTTCATTCTAATCATAACTATATTCATCGATAATTAAACTCACGTATGCAAGCATGTTTCATATTGGTCAGAGCACCTCTGAAAAATGGTGCAAAGCTGCTCGTTGTATTTCCTTTGATGTCCTCAATGTCGAAAAAACTTGATGACCTTTGATTGAAATAAAAAAAGATCGAAGCTGATGATTATACAGGGCTCACGTATCCATTGTCAGTATATTCCCGGAACATATTTTATGTTATATTCGATACATCTTGCGGCAGCATGTTTTCTCGCGAATTATTGTTTATGCTTTGAGATCCTCAAACTTTTTCACGGTAAAACTTTTCTTCCAGATCCCAAAACTAATCATATCAAATTGATAAATTCTTTGTTAATATATTGAGGACACAATATCGTCTCAAATATATATATATATATATATATATATATATATATATATATATATATATACATTCACCAATGCCTCCGCACGAGTAGAAAGCCACGCAAGTTCAATTCTTAAGCAAAGTTTAATATTTGAATTCGGAGTTTTGTTTTCTCCTAGATGGGTTGCTATACGAAGGTTAAAAAGCACAGCCTGACCGACTATTTACGAATAACTGAAGGGAGAAAAGTTGGATTCATACTTTTCCGCAGGGTATTAGAGCTATATGAAATGTGAACAACCGAACTCGGGGGTCACCTTGTCTTGTTACTTTGACGATAATCATTAGACCACGAGCGCATCCAAAAATATTTTTTCACCGTTCTGGAGAGTTGATTTTGGTCATTGGAGTGTTTCTTATCGCTATCTAGGTTTGCAACAGGTTTGAAATCAAATTTGTTCCTCTACATCGTTTGCCGTATCAAGGTTATACAGCCCCATTATACCACCCATAGCTGGAGGAAAATAATTGGATTCATACATTTTCCAAGAGTATTAGTTATATGTGAAATTCAGACTTGGATATTTGTTGCAACACGGATACTTCCACTTACTTATATATATATATATACATATATATATATTAGCTTGATCATATCAGCTACAAGGATCCTGTATGTTGTGTCGAAAAAAATCTTACAAAACAGCAGCTGTACGGCTATCTACCTCCCATCTCACAAATCATCCAAGTAAGACGAGGAGGACATACTCGGCATTGTTGAATGAACACAAAAATGGCAAAAAAAAAATCGGTCACATTAAGATAATACATTTATTTCCATCCTGTTAAAGGCATTGATATAAATCAATGCTTTAAAAAAATTAACTGGACTTCTTTTTGGAATTTTTAAAAAAATACATTAACAACCATACAGAAAAGAATATTTCTCCTATTAAAACAAGTCTAAACCTTCAACTAAGACTAAATATCAATACATAGGAATAGATTTTTTTGTTGTCTGGTTGCAAATCTAATTTTTTTTAATTCCATTTGTTGTTGGATCTGAAGAAGTCCTGTTAATCTTTTTGGTTTCGGTTTGGTTTCTTTTGTTTAATGGCATATCAACTCTTTGTAGGTTATTTAATGCCAAAGCCATTCTCTAGAAGAACTATTTAACCCATAGCTGGGAGGATAAGGGGGCTCATACCTTTCTCATATAATTTGCCCGAAAGTGAATGTAATAGTGCGACTGGAGTTCGAACTCGCTTACTACGATTCCGCAGTCCATCGCTTTAACCATTACACCACGAGGACACCTCCTTAATCTTTTTGAGCAGTGATTTATATCAATGCTTTTAAATGGATGGAAATAAATTTATTATCTTAATGTGACCGATTATTGATCATTTTTTGTGAAAAACTATTTGCTCTGTGGAATTTATTTACATTGAACTCTTTGCCAGGATTATTTAAAGTTAATATTCTATTTTTGAATATTTTATTTGTTCTGACTGGAATTATTCCCACTTCCAGATTTACTGGATTAGATAATATCTTATATATATATATATATATATATATATATATATATATATATATATATATATATATATGTGTGTGTGTGTGTGTGTGTGTGTGTGTGTGTGTGTGTGTGTGTGTAGAAGTAAATAATGGAAAGGAATCCAAAAGTATGGAGAAAAATTTTTAAAAACTGAGTATTGCAAAATTGATGAATTTATTGCGAGAAAAGTCGACGTTAGAACATTTTGATTATAATGAACCTTCGTCGGGACTATCAGATGGTTGAACAAGTGTTGGATGTTTAATAAAATACATTAGGATTTTTTTATCAAACATCTATCGTCGTCAACACCTGTTTCATTTCTAAGTCTTAACGAAGGTTCATTAAAACCAAAACGTTTTAACGATTTCCTTTTAATAAATTTATCAGTTTTGGATTACTTTGTTTTCCAATTTTTCTCCATATATATATATATAGCTATTTAACCCATAGCTGGGAGGATAAGGGGGCTCATACCTTTCCCAAGAGCATTTGCCCGAAAGTGAATGTAATAGTGCGACTGGAGTTCGAACTCGCTTACTACGATAACGCAGTCCATCGCTTTAACCATTACACCACGAGGACAACTCCTTAATCTTTTTGAGCAGTGATTTATATCAATGCTTTTAAATAGATGGAAATATATATATATATATATATATATATATATATATATATATATATATATATATATATATATATATATATATATATATATATATATATATATATATATATATATATATATATATATATATATATATATATATATATATATATATATATATATATATATATATATATATATATATATATATATATATATATATATATATATATATATATATATATATATATATATATATATATATATATATATATATATATATATATATATATATATATATATATATATATATATATATATATATAAGCTCCCCATACGGGGTTGAGCAATCTGGTGAAGGAATATAAAGGTTGTCACTCGCGTAATGTAAAGATCTAATGAATTAAGCACTCCGGGTGAAATATACATACATTGAAAACATAGATTTGTAGTGAATCTGAGCGCATCATAGAAATATTTGCAAAGTTGAATAAATCAAATTTGTGTTAAGTGTTTGATTGATCCAACTTTACGCATATTTCTATCGTATATATATATATATATATATATATATATATATATGTATGCATGTATGTATGTATGTATGCATGTATGTATGTATATATTTGCAGCTATATTTTGCATTTATATATAGGAGCCTATATATATATATATGTGTGTGTGTGTGTGTGTGTGTGTATGCCTATATATGTATATGTTCTGAAGTATGAATGGATATATAATTTTGTACTTATATATGCATATATTGATGTGCTAATGCATATATATGTGTGTGTGTGTGTGTGTGTGTGTGTGTGTGTGTGTGTGTTCCTATGCATATATATATATATGCATAGGAACACACACACACACACACACACACACATATATATATATATATATATATATATATGATCATAATTGGTTTTATATTTAAGAGGTTAATATTTTTCTTTTAAAGATTTCCCGCTGATCTGTCCGTGAATATATATATATATGTGTGTGTGTGTGTGTGTGTGTGTGTGTGTGTGTGTGTGTGTGAAAATGTGCAAAAATTATATCTTATACATATATATCTAATATATATATATATATATATATATTTAATCTTTAATAACATATAATCTAATACCTACATTTTATAAAATATAGTATGTTTAATACACACACACACACACACATATATATTTATATATGTATGTATAATTTTTGATTATATTTCATTCTAATATATATTTTCATATATGTACTATATATATGATGATTCCTATATATATATATATATATATATATATATATATATATATATATATATATATATATATATAACACTTGAGGGATCTGTGCATTTAAACCTTTTCTGTTTTTTTAGATTGTTTGTACTTAGTAAAAAATCATAGTATGTAATTATTTTACTTTTCCAAATTGAAGAAATACATCAAAAACTAATTAGAACAATAATTTGTCTATGACAGGTGATTTGCCAATTATATATTCATTTATTATTATATTCAATTTTATTTATTTATTTTATTTTTTTTTTGGTTTGCAAATTTAGCTTATATTTTTATTACTTACGTTAGGCCTCCCAAATGAATACATCCTATTGTTAATGACTCTCTCTTAATAAAGATATTTTTTTTTACTTTAAATCTTGCACTGATCCTTTAAGTATATACGAACAAAAAAAATCGTTAATTTTGAACACTTGACATTACATATGCTTATGCCAACGAGCCATACGTTGGTCGAAGCAATACAGACATGGTATCACAATATTCATTTCATTTATTTCAAAATTTTCAGTGTCGTTAAATATTATCAATGAGATTGCTTTCAGTGTAGGAAATCGATAGATATATTGATGACTTTGACAGAGATTGGAAAATTAAATAGTGGAGCAGACTGGGTTCTGTAGCTGTGGTAAGGCGATTAGATTAGGAAAATCTTAAATTCCAAACTAGAAACATAAGATTAACAGATGCACCTCATAAAATCTGCTTGCAACTGGAACCACATACCATCACAAAAGAGGCGTAACTACAGCCTTACAGACCTCAAACAGTATTGCGTACTGTTCAAAAGTGTGTGTATGTGTATATCAACCCTTCCGGGCAGGCAGAATATGACACAAGGTCAGTTCTTAAGCAGGGTTCAACAGGTTTGAATTCAGGGTTATCCTTCTTCTAGAGAGGTTACCGAACCAAAACTAAAGAACTCAGTCTGTCCTACAAGCTGGAGGGAGAATAATTGGATTCATACCTTTCCCAAGGGTATTAGTGCTATGTGAAATGCAACCAGCCTCGTTCAGGGTTTAAACTCGTGTCACCATGTCCATTTCCTGAGAAATAACCATTACACTATGTTTGTGCATGTGTATGTGGGTGGGATGAGGGCTTAAAATATATCGATCCAACTACGAACATTATGAATGTGGTCTACTTAAACGGTAAAATCCATGAGACGGCAAGTTCTCTGGTTTATTACAACTAAGCCTAATCCACTGGTCGGGATTGGATGATCCATTTATATTTTAAGTCCACAGAGAATTCTTTGCGTATCATTTTTTGGACATATACTGATTTGTGCAAATACCATTTGTCAGAAGGACCAAATTTTTATCTCTTGCACATTTCCCAGTGTGCAACCTTTCTCACCCAGTCGTGTTTAGTCTAGTAGACTTTTGGTGATAATCTGCTTCATTCATTTATAATATGATTAACTGTTTCACCTCTGTCATCACTTAACTTACATTTGTGTAATGGTTAGCAAGCTCGACTAGCAAACCTACATGAGTGAGTGCGAGTCTCATAGGGTGCCCCTTTCATATGGCCTTGAGCCACATCTAAGCAAAAAGCTTAGTAAATTACCACTTAACCTACACCTGCAATTCTGTTGCGTATGATCAATGTTTTCTTTGATTTAATTTGTTCTTATGACATTGTTTCCACGGCTATTTATAGGGATTTAGTTTCTCTCTTGAGGGGTCAACTTCTTAGCCATGCCCCCGACATCTTGAGTCCAGTTTCTTTGGGTTGTCGCTTGAAGTATTCAACATGGTTGTTTTTTTTTATTTCATTTTTGTTTTCTAGATTTTTGTTTTCTAGATTTTTATTGTAGTTTTCCAATTTGCCGTAAAGTTCAGTTGATATTGCAGAAATCAGTTTTTCTTTACTCTGATTTGTGTATTCCTCGAATCTCCAAATTTTTGTAACTAAGAGGACACGCCAGAATTGAAGATTGCCTCTGGTGTATTCCCTTCTCATTACTTTTCTGGATACCGAGAATCTATATCATCTCACGAGTGTAAGGCTTTGTGATTCATCGTAAATTTGTTATATATTGACCCATGACCGAGCCGTCAGTCAGAGATACACCCGTGTAAATAAGCGGGAGAAGAAGCGGAAGCAAGTGGACGTTATGAAAGAATATAGGCAGATGCCAGCGGCAGTTGAGTTAGTTGAGGACTGGAAGGCCAGTTGAGCAACACCAGCCAGGATGCGGAAGAAGTGCTGCTATGGTCAAGAAAAGAAGTTGGGGCAATATAGCAGTCTGTCCCTGTCTCCACTCATTTCTCACACACCACAGAAACATCGAGAATAAAATTTGCGAAATACATATTTTTAAAAAGATGTGTGTTCGTTCGTACATTGAAGTTCGACATTATGTTTGATTAAGTTTCCGCGTATATTTGTATATGTATACGCGTAGTATACAACAAATTTCCTTGTTCTATGATCAATATTGGTGAGTTCCGCCTTCTTTTAAGAATGGTCCCGAGTATCTAAAAAGGGGCACTACCTACGTGTTTATTCCTTTAATGAGATTTCTGCAACCGATTTTGGTTATAAGATGGTTTTGTTCTTCTAAAGTATTGGTTTCTCACTTCCTTTTTTAAAAATCTCTGATGACTTGGTTGTGTCCCCTAATATTCCCAGTTGCCCAGTCGGTTGGGGCTGCAGAATACACAGACTGCTTCTCTGCAGAGGGGTAAGCCCCCTCTCTCGACGAGTGTCCTGTTATGACACTAAACAATCTGATGGTGAGGTTCCAGTAATGCTGAAGCATTGGGAAATGCGGAATATCCTTTATTGCCATCGCTCCCAGGCTCCCTCTTGTCTGGAGTAATAGAACTAAACTGTGTACTTATACTAAACTGAATTGCTTGAAATGGAACTGTTTTGACATTGAAACTGTACTTATGCTAACTGAATTGCTTGAAACAAAACTGTTTTTTGATATTGAAACAGTGTCCTTATGCAAAACCAAATTGTTTAAAATAGAACTATTTATATGTATAAAAATGGATTTGACATTAATAACCTACAATGGTTGTTATGCCATAAAACCAAACCAAATCAAACCAATATTCCCAGGTTCTTGTAGTTTTCTTTTTCTCCAAGAATTCTAATGCTTTTTAGACAGTTCTATTCCTTCGGTTGAAACTGTTTTATTTTCTTTTTTTCATTATAAGCATAGCACATTTTTTTAAAAACGAATTCACTTCCTTTAACCTGGCTATTGATTCAAATTGTTTTCTAGTTCTTTTTCCTTTTTGGTAAATATTTTAATATTATCCATACACATGAGATGGTTTATCTTTTTCTACGACTTCGAAAATTTGAAACTGCCAATCCATTTTCTTTGTATAAAATTAAGTGACATCATAGCTAACACAAATGGTAATGGCGGGTGTGAGTCTCTCTGAAAAATGTTTCTTTTGATTTGAATCTCCGTTTGGGTTTATCTTCCTGTTTGCTAATTTCCCATTTTTGTTCTTTATACCTTTCTTGATGAACTTAGAGACTTTCTCGGATAGCTTGAATATTCTATTATCCAGGTTTGCGGGATCGTATCATATGAGTTTTCGTAGTCTATCCATACCATGGCTACATTTTTCCGCCTTACTTTTTCCTCTTTGAGAATGTGTTAGTCTATTTATATAATAGGTCATTTGTGCATCTTATTCCCGAGACACATCTTTCCTGTTCTGC
Source organism: Sepioteuthis lessoniana (assembly GCA_963585895.1). Taxonomy (NCBI): domain Eukaryota; kingdom Metazoa; phylum Mollusca; class Cephalopoda; order Myopsida; family Loliginidae; genus Sepioteuthis; species Sepioteuthis lessoniana. The sequence continues at coordinate 35,350 of CAUZXS010002020.1, forward strand.
CAGATCTCTTCTCTTATTTGCGCCCTTAAAGTGTTCCACATTATAGATAAACATGTTACCGGTCAGGATAGTTCCTTGCTAAGGATAGTTCTTACCCAGTCGGCTGGGGCTGTAGAATACACTGACTGCACCTCTGCAGAGGGGTAAGACCCCCCCCCCAATGAGTGTCCTGCATATGACACTAAACAGTCTGATGGTGAGGTTCCAGTAATGCAGGGGCTTTGGGGAATACGGAGCACCCTTTCATGGCCATTGCTCCCCGGTCCACTCTGGCCCAGCGTGGTAGCACCTGATAGGGCCCTATCTCTGGGTTAAATAGAACTAACGGCATACTTATGCTAAACTGAATTGTTTGATTAAACTGAATAGCTTGAAATAGAAATATTTTTGACAATTAAACCGTACTTACATTTAAATTGCGAGCTTATGCTAAACTGAATTATTTGAAATAGAACTGTTTTTAACATTGAAACTGTATTTACACTAAACTGAATTCTTTTACATAGAGCTATTTTGACAATTAACTGTGTGTAAACAAAATCTGTACTTATACTAAACTGAATTAGCTGAAGTACAACTGTTTGACTAAACTGAATAGCATGAAATAGAAATGTTTTTTTTACAATTAAGCTGTACTTACATTTAAACTACGTACTTATGCTAAACTGAATTGTTTGAAATTGAACAGTTTTTGACATTGAAACTGTACTTACACTAAAGTGAATTGTTATATATAACTGCTTGAATAGTTGGAAATACAAATGTTTTTGAGAATTAAACTGTGTACTCATGCTAAACTGAATTGTTTTAAATAGAACTGATTATTTACATAAAAATGGATTTGGTGTTAGATAACCTACAAAGGTTGATATGCTATAAAACCCAATCAACCAACTAACCAGGATGGTTCCTTTTTGTGGGCTTTTTCAAATCAGGGTAGTTTTTCTTTGTTAGCCATTCAAGTGTTCGTGCTTCTCGTAGGCAGTTACTTGGTCCCTAAGATGATCCTTCTTGAGCAGGCGTGAATCTTAAAACCAGAATCCATGTAGTAATTTACTAAACATTTTACTCAGATGTATTACAATGCCTCATGAATAAGGTACCCACTGAGATTCGAACTCACTCGTGAAGGTTTGCTAATCTAGCCGTCTAACCATTATACCACCCGAGCAAGAATTCATGTATCCCAACATTGTTTAGTGTCTTTTAATTGGGTACTTTCTTGAGTGCTACTTCAAAGTCTCATCAGGTGTATGCCCACCTGGCAGCTTTCTTTATACCCTTGTAATTCTTTTTTCATCTTATTTATACACCCAATTTTTTGTTTTCTTTTCTTTTGGGATCCCATAGTTTTCTCTAGAAATTTTTCTTATTAATTTGGTCCTTCTCTACCAACTTATCGGTTTAATTTTTTTCCGTCATTTTAAAATATCCAGTTTTGCTTGAATCTCTCTTCCATTGCCAATATTTTTTTTGCTTTATTTCTTCCAGTTGTATCGTCAGTCTTTTCTCTTGTATTTTTTCAGTCTTTTCATTTCATTGTCTCCTTGTATATTTTTCTTTCCTTCGTTTATTAGAATGTCTTCGTAGTTTCTTTATTTGTTCTTCTAGTCTCATTTCCGGTCTAGCTTTTGCATTTCTTTTGGGGTTCTTAAGTTGAACACCATTTTTTTCACTGACTAATTTTGTTCCTACGTTCGATGATGTTGTCCCTTGAGAGTTTTTCGATATTTTATTTACATTTTCAGTTTCTCACTTGACTATTTTCCAATTTTGATTCCTTGGAGATGGGAATTTATTTAATTCTACATTAGTTCTTTCATTTTGTTCACTTGGTTTCTTTGTTTTAACGCCATATCAAACTTCGTGGATTATTTAACGCCAAAGCCTTTCTTATAGGACAGTAATGATGCCGTTTCATCCATAGACATGGGGATTAGGGAATTCATTTTCATCTTGTGTCACAGTTCTGGGTTTCTTTTGGTTTTGGATTTCCGTATTTAGTGTTACAACTCTTTTTAGGGAGCTCTTCCTGAGTACATTCTTCATGACTTAGCTGTTGGTATATTTCTAGAATTTAGACATCAAAAAACTAATTTTTTTAACCAACCTTTTTTAGTCGGCAATTCTTCATCTGGTTGTTTTAAATTTATGGGATTTTTCCCAAATTACAATCATTCTTTTCCGGTCATATTTTTGCATTCTCTACTCAATTTTATTTTCTAAAGTCTCCCAGATTTATTATTGATTTTTTGGGTGTTTGTGTGTGTGTGCCAGAAATTAGAACAGCCAACATTTGCAGGATGACTCGGGTCCCTATGTTGGCTATTACGGGAACACGTACAGTCCCACACTTTAGCCATAACCCCACGGAGACGCCCTCCCCTGTAAATTGATAGGAAGAGATTGTGTGACTTATTTAACCCATCTGAAATCATCCATCAATGCAATAAAGATCTAAATCTCATTATAAAAATTAAGAATTGTTTTGTTTATTTGGAGTTTTTTGTTGATATTGTTGATTTCATGTTTTTTATGTTCGTTTGAAATTACAAGGATAAGTTTCAGAAAATGTCAAAAATGTATAATTACGAGCTGAAAACGTGGAAATTCCACTATTTAATTGCTATTTGACGATACATGCAAATGTTTTCCGTCTTGTCGTTACCATTTTTGAAGACAACTTTCCACAATGGCATCGGCTTTTCGACCAAGAGACCTGTTAGTGTCGATTTCTTCCAAAAGATCCATGCAGACTGAAATCGAATACTTTATTCAGAGATGAAAGGAACAAATTATTCCTCGAATAAAACACAGAATCACTTATTAAGGACATCCTGTTTTAAGATATATATATATATATATATATATATGTGTGTGTGTGTGTGTGTGTGTGTGTGTGTGTGTGTGTGTGTGTGTGTGTGTGTGTGTGTGTGTGTCTGTCTGTAATACGACACTGAAAACGTACTTACAGGAAATTAAATTTCGTGAAACGAAACGCCTACACTGAAAAAATGTCTATTACATTCCTTTCTATAAACAATAAAAAAAAATTTAAAGAGTTTTTAATGAAATTTAAAATCAAAAAATTTAAAGAATTTTAAACCTTTAGATAAACTTCAAACCGTACAGAATTTTTCGTAGAGACTTTTGATAAACATCTTTTCTATAGACATTTCCGTGAATATTTTTAACACATTTTATATTCAATCCGTTCTGTGTACTATTGTGTTGGACCACTTATGAACGTTCTTCGGAAGGTAGTATTGCCAGATGATCGTTTTATATACTCAGCATTCTCCTGCCTTATTTCTATGATTTTCTTAGGCAAGGTGGTCTTACTATTATACATTGATTCATTCAGACCAATTTCCATGTCTTGACTTTGTTACAATGTTTTGGATGATGGATTTTTCTGTCTTCTTGCTATGATTGTTTAAGGTAATAATTTAGTTTGGTTTGGTTTTATGGCATATCAACCATTGTAGGTTATTTAATGCCAAATCCTTTTTATACACAGATACATACATACATATATAAATTATATATATATATATATATATATACATATATATATATATATATATATATATATATATATATATATATATAATTTCTCAACACATTTTATAGATAACATTCTTAAACGATCCTGATCTCATTCTTTTTTACACGGTTAAATGGTTTCATTAATTTCTATCGAAACGAATAATTCTATTTACTATTAATCATTTGTTTGCACACAGCTTAATGGTTCCAAGTATTGCTAAGTATCGCTAACAATACAATTAAACATCAGCCATTTGTTTACACAGTTAAATCATCAAACAGTTCAATTTCAAACAATTCGGTAAAGCATAAAGTTTAAATGTTAAACAGATCTATCAACCCCAAAGATAGGGCTACCATTCCGGGCCAGAGTGGACCTGAGAGTGATGAAAATGAAGGGATAATCTGCATTCCCCAAAGCTCAAGCATTACTGAAATTTCACCATCAGATTGTTTTGTCATATCCAGGAAACTCGTTGGGGAATCTTACGCCTCTGAGGAGTCTTACTCCTCTACAGAAATGCAGTCGGTGCATTCCGCAGCCCCAGCCACAAGGGCATTTTTAAGGAAAGAGTTTTCTTACTATTATATGTTGATTCATTCAGACCAATTTTCTTCTTTTTCTGGTTCTCAATTTCTTTTTATCCAGTGTTATTCCAAAAACAATTCTTGAGGAAACAATTTTGTATTTGAAGAGAATGTGTCTCGTTTCATCCCCAATACGAAGAAGCCTAAAGGACAATGAAAAAATAATTAATCAAAACAACAAATATGAAGATAATACTTTAATTCCTTAATGGACTGATGAAATATGCTCATCTCTGGTTTTTGCCCAATACTAAGAAGACCAAAGACTATCCACACATAAATATAATTATACCATTGCGGTACTAAAGAGATTTTTCGACCCCGTTGTGACCCTGCCGTGGTAACAAGCAGGCGTACGCGAAAACTCTGTTAAACTACTCAAAGGTTTATTTACTACCAGATAGGAAGTAATCGCCGGGAGAAAGCAAGGGAGTACAGAAAACTGAGACGACGGCGTCAACCAGACAAAAATAATCAACATACCATGGTGGGTAAGGGAGAGCAGACACAGACCTTCAATTTTTTCCTGTTTCTAACATTCTTGTCCGCTGGGTCTAACACCCTCTTTGGAGTGCCCCCAGAATTTGAGGCTCGTAAACTTTCGTCTCCTTGCATCTCCCTCGCTGGTGTTCAACTGATATCTTTACCTTATCACTTCTCTCCTCAACTCCCGAAAGGACACGAGTTGTCCCCTCACTTTTGCCTTTCGTGTCGGGAGCAGAAACAACCGCTTCAGCTGGCATATGCGCACACGATCCTCGGATCTCTGGTCCTCCCAAATCATTCATCAAGTACTATGAGCCGTTCAATGACGTTACATCATATCCAAAATAAAAAAAGATGAAGATACTAGTCAAAATATACAGATTGGAATAAAGTCAAAGAACAATTTTGATTCTGCTTTTGTCCATGGGGTTTAACTTTTGTTAATACAGCACTTATTTGGAACCTGTAAGATATGTTTTTTAGAAAGAAAACATTACCGCTATAATGATTCTCTACAAAGACATGAAGGCCACATTTCTCTGATATACGCTGGAATCTTGCAAGGATATATATTGTCACTATTTCTATTCATAAGTAAGTAAAAAGTAAAATTGGCGACTGCAGTTGAGGGTGACCCCAAGTACCATTTTTTGAGTCTTTGGTATGACTCGACCTGGGATTAAACCTAAGTCTCCCTTTGTTGTATACTGACCTTCGACCCAGTCAAACATGACATTCCAGAGTGATGCACCGGAAGGAAGTGACACATTCCGATGGCAATCATGGGAAGAAATCGCGTAAGCGGGCTTGGCTGACAATATGGGACAAGGTAAAATCCCATGGTACAGTCATAGACTGATGCACCGGAAGAGAGTGACCTGTGAACTGCATGACAGTTATTTCCGCTTGATGACGATCAAACATGCCATTGCAAAGATATTGAGTGAGCGATTGAACTATCATATAACTCGGTGACGACAGGAAGTCAGTTAGTTTGGAGACCCGTTGGTGACAAGATGTGGTAGAGAAGGCCAGCATCTAACAGAGTGGGCCTCCGGCCCTCCGGTTGAGCAGTCCAGGAGAACGAGAACGACACACGGCTATGTCCGGAGGGTTGGGGAGGTCAATATGTTGCAGTTCTGTTCGGTCTCCAACTCCCTCTCACACACACGAACCTTTCAAATAAAGTGAGAGGTATATTTTTCTAAGAACTGTGTCGCTCGTTTTCATTGCGTCCTTATTGTGCGTGGATATGATTATGCATACAACACCTGGCCATTGGCGAATACTCTAACCATTATGCCAATGTCTGGTATTTCTATTCATAATCAGCCAAAATTATGTACTACAGGCGATATCCATCAAAATTTATAAAGCCCATTCGGCAGGGGCTGTAAAATACACCGACTGCACCTCTGCAGAAGGATAATACCCAACCCCCAACGAGTGTCCTGTTTATAACACTAAACAATCTGATGTTGAGTCTTAAGTAATGCAGGAGCTTTAAATTTAAACTATGTTAAAAAAAAATTGACATATGCTAAAGTAAATTGCTTGAAATAGAACAGTTTGATCATTCAACTGTGTGTAAACAAATGACTGATGTTTAATTGAATTGTTTGTGATATATACCAATACTTACAACCATTTACCTTGGTTGACATGCTAAACTGATTTGTTTGAAATAGAACTGTTGACATTTAACTGCACTAATGCTAAACTGAATAATTTGAAATAGAATTGTTTTATATTTAACTGTGTATAAACAAAAAACCGTACTAATGCTAAAGGGAATTGTTCGAAATAGAATAGTTTAATCATTTAAATGTTTGTAAACAAATGACTGATGTTTAATTTAATTGTTAGTTATATATACCAATTCTTGGATAAATCATATAAATCTAATATATATGTATAAACCGGATTGGGCATTAAATAACCAACAAGGGTTGTTATGCCACAAACCCAACCAAATCAACATTTATAACTGACGCAAATTACGCAGATAATTTAGGAATTCTTATATATACACAGGCCAAAGCCAAGAAAATAGCCGAGACCAGATAAAGTTTCTAGTGTGTTTGTCAAGATGGTGTCATCTTCTCAATAAATGCCAAGCCTCTGAAATTTGTAGACTTGTTCATATGCCTCGGTAGCAATATCTCATCAACTGAAAGTGATGTCCACTAAATAGACTGCTATTGACAGGTTAGTGACCCTATGGAAAGCTGATATATCTGATAAAATAAAACGGGGATTCTTCCAAGCTGTGACCATGTCATTACTACTATATGTTTGCACCACTTTGACTCTAACAAAACGCGAACTACATTAGAATACAGCGGGCTATTTTGAAAAAAAAAAATCCTCGAAGCAGCATTCTACTAACAGCAGTTTTACGGTCACCTGCCACCCATCTCATAAACCACCGAAGTGAGAAGACCTAGTGAAGATGAGATGAAACAATGTTTTCCAACGATCCCCAATACAAGCATACATCAGAGTTGGGCGACCATCAAAGACTTAAGTACATCAGCTCTGTGCGGACAGTGGATGCTATCGAGAGAACGTACCAAGGCTGATAGGGACTGAGGATAAGCTAGAGAGTCAAAAAAAGTTGTGCTCTCATGAAACCAAAATGATGATGATGATGATGACAGTAGTGATTATATGAGATTCTGTAAATTCCTTGTGGTGTACAGCACTGAAGCCATCCCAAGTCTAGACCTGTGGGTAGGGGAAAGAATATGCTAAATGTATCCTTTGGTGAGGATCTAGTTCTTGAGTTCTGATGAATCTGGACTCACTTCAACATTGCCATTACTCCATGGTCCACTCAGACCCCGAAGGGATTGTACCTGTTAGATATTACTCGTAATTTAACGCCGAAAGAGCCTCTAACTCACAAATTCGTTATAGTGCCCAGGGCACAAAAATACAGACCAATATAACAATATATTTTTTTAAAAGATGATATATATATAGAATATATATGATGAAAAAAGTAAAAATGTGAGACAGGAAAAAGACTCACGACATAGTGTGTCACGACTACGACCGTTGGGTGTACTTATATTCTACATGTCTGACTAATCTAAATAAATTTCTTTACTTTATATATATATATATATATATATATATGGGTTTAGAATTAAGTAAGTTGACCGTAATCAAAGACGACGCGAAGGTTCTCTTTTCAATAGCTACTACACCGAGATGTACGGAGAGTAAAACTCTTTTCTCTGGATTGCTCCATTTTTTTCTGAACCTTATAATGCTGAGTGTTAAGCAAGGAAGCATCAAGTACCATTTGTTGAGTCTTTGGTGTGACTCGACATGGGATTGAGCCCAGGTCTCCCGGCCATTGGTGAACACTCATTACACCAATGGGAAAATTGGTGTAATTTCAAAGATTTTCTGATTGCATGACCTCAGCATATTATCCGATTTTCAAGAAAATGGCAGACATATTACACATATGGATTGAACTCATAAGAAAGTCATTTAAAATATCGCATTTTGTTTTCACACCTGTATTCTGAGACGCCCCTCCACACACACACACACACACACTCACTCATATATATATATATATATATATTACAAAAATTCACGCATATTTATATAAATATATATATATATATATTACAAAGAATATCATGATATTTATCTAAACGTAAATGTAATTCACCAAAGTCAGCACATCATAGCGAGATATTGATGTGAGCAATAAAGATTAAAATACACTCAACCAAGAAAACTTTCCATTTAAGGAAGTGTTTACTTAGTTATGATATAAGACTAGAAGGATGGAAAACCCAGTGAGAATTGAACTCAGTCTAATTGTACTGCCAATCTGTCTTGCTATTATTTACCCCACATTCATTTAACGGATAACCACGTCATATGACTAGTTCAGTTTTTATCACAGATTTTGTGACACATCCGGTTGCGGTCAACCTTCGTGGGTTATTTAATGCCAAATCGATCCTTGTAAAATGACAGTGCTTGTACGATATAAAACAAAACTGGAGCAGGGATAAAAGAGTTCATACCCTTCGCAAGGGTATTCGGCCAAAAGTGAACGAAATCGCATGACAGGATTTCGAACACGGTTACTACGATCTCTCAATCTAAAACGTTAACCACAACATCATCTCTCCTCAACAGTGCCATCACATATCAACTCTTTTAAAAACAATTTTCTAATTCAAAAAAAGTATTTTTACATAAAAACTTTTCCTTTGGCGATGACCTGGAATTAAAATTATTTGAAAACAAACTACAATTAAAAAGTAATTACAAAGAAATGTCCCATTTTTACTTATCACTTTTGTTCATCAAACGCACACACATAAATACACACACACACACACACACACACACACACACACACACACACACATATATATATATATATATATATATATATATATATATATATATATATATACCGGTGTGTAAGTTACTTATTCATATTTATTCCATTATTATACAATTTATCAATGTGGTTTATCTATATCTATATACATATATATACTTATATACTTACACACACATACGCACATACACACACAAACACACACATACATATATATATATATGTGTGTATATATATATATATATATATAGAGAGAGAGAGAGGAGTGTGAAAATAACAGAGATACTGAGACTGATAGGATTTTAATTGTCTATACATATTTACTTACATTTCCTAGTTCTACGTTGACACTTTAGGCCATCTAGAGGACACGCAAAGAATAATAAACGATAGGGACAGCGGTGAAAGAGAGGTTAAGCGAATCTGTGAAGTCAGCCCGACTTAATAATGATGATGTACATATATATTTAAATTTGTGTGTGTGTGTGTGTGTGTGTGTGTGTGTGTGTGTGTGTGTGTGTTCTGCTAAAAAAATAGATTCTGAAACCAGGAACTCAAAAGTATTCGTTTTGACAGATTTGTATGATAATTTTCTTTATTAAAAACCAAACCAAATATCCCACAACAGTCGAAAATCAATTTGTTTTCTACGATGAAGCATTGTCTATAATTTTTTAAAAATTGTTTTATAAAAACTCTCTCGCTGAAAAACTTCATATCTACTAAATTTAGCATGTCATGGCACTAGATCAAATGCAATAAAAATGGGGGTTATGTGATGTTATGTACGTCAAAATGTATTAAAATTTCCGTTTCAATATAGCCGTTTTATTATTAATAAAATACTATTTTCTGCTTTTTGATATACATTATATGTACATAACATTTTTAATAAGAATTTAAAAAAACCATCAACCACATAAGATGCTTTTGCAAAATTACAAAACTAAAAATAAATACCTGATTATATATATATATATATATATATATATATATATAACAGTGAATTCTTTATGTCGAATTGGGTTTTAAAAACTAGAGAACTAAAAATAAATAGTTGATTTTCAACACACGCACACACATATTATATATATATATATATATATATATATATATATATATATATATATATATATATATATATATATATATATATACGTGGTGCCTTCAATAAGTTTCCACATTTTTTTGTACAGGCATTTAAAATTGTCGTAGACTCTTCAAAATTCACTATGTTATTGCTATACATCTTATGAGATGACTGACCATTTTTTATGATTTCACGTTCAAAGGAACTGCTACAACAGGAATTGAAATATACCCTACTAAAGCCCGATTGTCACAGCTAGTGTATTTCAAAAATGCAATATGGACGTGAGGACTCTTTAGAAGAAAGATATGCAATAAAATTCTGTTTTAAACTTGGAAAAAATGCCACAGAAACGTATGGAATGCTTCAGACTTCTTTTGGGCCATCTTGCATGAATTGAGCATCAGTTTTTGAGTGGCATAAGAGATTCAAAGAAGGCAAGGAGTCCGTCATGGATGATGAGAGGTATGGGAGGAGTAAGGAAGTCAGAACACCAGAGTTGATTGGCCAAAGGGTTAGGGTTAGGGTTACTATTTTGAGGTTTTAAGGGAGTTCAGGAAGCGATTCCCTCGGAAGAGGTCAGCACTCTTCAAATCGTGTCAATGGCATTTCCACCAGGACAATGCACCAGTCCACAACTACATCCTTGTCACAGACTATTTGACCAAGATGGGCATCAAGACAGTTCCTCAGCCTCCCTATATTCCAGACCTTGCTCCCAGTGACTTTTGGTTATTTCCTAAGCTCAGAGGCTGTCGTTATGAGACAATTGAGGAGATGAAAGAGGCTGTAACGAAGGTCATTGATACGCTCACACAAGAGGACTTCCATGGCGCCTTCCAGAAGTTATTGTAACGGTACAAGTGCATTGAAGCAGGAGGAGATTATTTTGAAGGGGACTAAAGTTTCATGTGAGTACTATCAATAAAAGTGCCTATACGAAAAAAGTTTGGAGACTTATCTAATGATCCTAGTATATATATATATATATATATATATATATATATATATGTGTGTGTGTGTGTGTGTGTGTGTGTGTGTGTGTGTGTGTGTGTGTGTCTATATAGATATAAAACCACTGAATTTATATATATATATAGTAAGTAAGGTTGGCGACTGTAGTCGAGGGTGAACCGAAGTCTCCTTTTTCAATAGCTACAAAGTCAGTCGACACAATAGCGTTTCGGTTCTGATGATGGTTCAGCAGAACCGAAACGCTGACTTTGTTTCTCTATAAATCCCTACTTTCTATTTGGATTACTTGTTGTCAATTTTTCTTCACAAATTGTCGGATTACTATCCATTATTTTTTCTTCCATTCTGTCCCATTGACTCACATGATCCAGACCCATTCTCCCACACAAATATCTCACATCAACAACATCAAGATATTTTGCAGATGCAGAGACCTACTCAAAAACAAGAAGACTTTTATAACCAACTTTACACAAGAAAAATCACACCTACCTAAAAGTCCAGCGTTTTTCATTCATCTCAACATTTTCTTGGATTGCATAGGTCTGTGCCTTGAAGCTGTATTCGTATTTTGGGATTTTCCAAGGCATATACATTAATATTAAAAAAAAAAGAACAGATTTGTATGATTTGAATTTTGTCGAAAACGAGGAATGGTTCGAAATCTCTCGATGAACTAACGGAACGTGGATTATGCACAATGTTTCTAATATCAGGTGACGTATTTTAAAGAAACGAACGCTGATTCATTGATTAAACGGCTAATATTTCTTGTTATAAACAGCCAACTTTTCTTGTACAATTTTTCCAAATTTTTATATATTTTTACACTTTTTATACATCCATCTACACTTAACATCACTAATAAAACCCCTCACAGTCCTGATGATGGTTCAGCAGAACCGTAACGCTATAGTGTCGACTGACTTTGTTTCTCTATAAATCCCTACTTTCTATATATATATATATATATATATATAATCAGCGTCCGAAGGCAATGAGTATGGATTATTCGTGTATTGAATATAGGAAAATTTCATATAAATCTATGGGAGTGCCCGATGTATGGCTATTGTTATATA
>CAUZXS010002020.1:52500-55000 GCA_963585895.1 Sepioteuthis lessoniana
TTCAATGTCAAAAAGTAGTTCCATTTCAAAAAATTCAGTTTAGCATAAGCACGGAGTTTCAATATAAGTACGGTTTAATTGTCAAAAACATTTCTATTTAAAACAATTCAGTTTAGCATAAGTATGCCGTTAGTTCTAATTAACCCATAGACAGGGCCCTATCAGGTGCTACCACGCCGAGCCAGAGTGGACCTGGGAGCAATGGGTGCTCCGCATTCCCCAAAGCCCCTGCATCACTGGAACCTCACTATCAGATTGTTTAGTGTCATATACAGGACACTCATGGGCGGGGGGCTTACCTCTCAGCAGAGGTGCATTCAGTGAATTCTAACAGCCCTAGCCGACTGGGCAAAACGAATATAAGCATTACACTATACACACACACACACACACACACACACATATATATATATATATATATATATATATATATATATATATATATATATAGTGTCCAACTATCCAGTACTATTGATTATATTATTTTCAACAATTTTTTATGGCATATTGATTTAAACGTTCCTTGACAATGGCTGATGCGTGCTTAAATTATAAACTTTAGACATTTCGGATATAATTTCTATCTCCTACAGACATCCGAAATGTTCACTTTGGCATGGTGCAATGGTTAATGGGCTTGACGTATGGACCCCATTTTTGACTTTGAGCAAAACAAAACTAACTAATTAGAAAAAAGACGAAAAGAGAATAACTAAACACATCAACTCTAAAAAAAAACAACATTACAAAAGAAGAAAACAGAAGCTTATAAAATATCTACCAGGCATAATTTGTCAGTTATATCTATTAAAATCGTCTAAAACAGAAGTTGCTGAATGCTTTCTATCTATCTATCTTTCTCTCTCTCTCTCTCTCTCTATATATATATATATATATATATATATAATATCGGTCAGGCAATTCGTCTCATGGAGAATAATTAGAAATTCTATTGTTATGGTAACCTCAGGCATTACTTGAGTAAACAAAAGAAAGAAAGAAAGAAGAGAAAGACAGAAGTAAAAGAAAGAAGTAAAAGACAGGAAGTGAAGAAAGAAAGAAAGAAAGAAAGAAAGATAGGGAAAAGAAAAGAAAAGAAAGGAAGCGAAGAGTGAAATGAATAAAGAAAGAAAGAAATGATGGGAATAAGAAAGTGAAACGAGAAAAGGCACTGAAAAAGAAGAAAGAAAAAGAAAGAAACAACAAAACGTGACACAGAAAAGAGAGAACCGTCAGCATAAAGACTGACATTGAGAAAGACAGCAAAGCTTCGAAAGAGAAAGAAAGAAAGAAAGAAGAAAGAGGGAAGTGAGTTTCAATCATAACAAAGAATTAAGATAATAAGTAATATCTTTGCTTTTCTGTGTTTTATCAATGTCGATATGCAAAGAATTAGTTTGGTATTTATATTTGTTTCTTGTTTTTGTTTATTTATTTATTTTCGTTTTAAAAAACCGAAAAAGAAACGTTTTTCTTTTCTTTTCTTTCTTTGCGTTATTTTTACAACAATAATGTTTCCACTTACTCTCTTCCAACTTACAAATGCGCATGCGTTGAAGTTTTTCACCGGAAGTAGGTGTGAATTACTCCATGCGTATTAGGGCGACACCGTTGTTGGATATAAACTGAGATCTTTTTCTTATTTTTCTTTTCTTTTTTTCTTTGCTTCTCTTTTTAAAATGTTTTTCAATTATGATTTTTAAGAAAGTGATTTCTTTTTGAAAAGTTAAAAAAAATTGCGAAAATACGGTAAATAGTTAAGAATATATAAAATATCCCCAATATGAAGTGCGTATTTTTTTTATATTGTTTAAACTTATCATTGCATTTAAATAATAGAAAAAAGTTCTCTTATAAGATTAAAAAAATTAATTATTCTATTGGCAAGCTTTTGGAGCAATAGATGATTATAATTATTGATTATTGAAATAATATACGTAAATATTTAATACGTAATTATTTAAATGGTGGGTTCATACCTTTCCCAAGTGTATTAGTCCTAAAGTAAAGATAATAGAAAGATTGGATTTCTAACTTGCCTACTAAGGTGTCGTAGTGTAGCGCTTTATATATATATATATATATATATATATATATATATATATATATATATATGATTATATATGTATGTGTGTGTATATGTGTGTATGTACGGGAATGCGTGTTGCGCACGTGCGCATGTGTTTATGTGTGGGTTTGAAAATTGATAGGGTCATAAAATTTGAAATAATCAAAAATTATGATATCAATGATTTTAACTGATAAAACAAATTAATACCTTGGTACATCAATAGCATTCGACACAAAATTAACACAATAGTCGAAAAGCGTAAGAAAAATGAAAGGGACATTATGACTACCCAAGAATTTCGAAACACAGAAAGATGGGCGCAATCAAATTTAAGCTTTAGCCCATTAGAAGACACCAGTTTAGATAAATGGATATATATATATATATATATATATATATATATATATATATATATATATATATAGTCAC
>CAUZXS010002020.1:62500-90000 GCA_963585895.1 Sepioteuthis lessoniana
ATCATATCTCATAATAACTGTTTTGATTATATAATATTCCTGCAGAAATAATAAGATCGCGGTATCTTCAGTATAGAATAAAATTAACTATTTATAAAAATTGTAAAAAGAGTATTTATTCATGGAACATACTGTATATATATATATATATATATATATATATATATATATATATATATATACATGGAGGAATCGTTGATTTTGGTAAATCTGACAAGACGATAAAATAAGTGGGAAAGTGTAAAAATTAAACACTTACAACGGGTTTTAGTGATAATATTTCGTTCTTTATTCAAGGAAGAACTTCTTCGGTCTTTTAAATAAAGAACTTGAATAAATGACGGAATATCTCTACTAGACACATTATAAGTATTTGGTTATCCACTTTTCCTCTTATTTTCATCATATATATATATATATATATATATATATATATATATATATATATATATATATATATATATATACAAATGCATATACATATTATAAATAAATATATTCATACTTATAAATGTATATGTACATTATATATATATATATATACATGAATATATGTATATTTATGTATCATTTTTCGTGTGTGTGTGTGTGTGTGTGTGTGTGTGTGTGTGTGTGTGTGTGTGTGTGTGTGTGTGTGTGTGTGTGTGTGTGTGCGTGTGGGGGGTGTCTGCTTTTGTATGGATGTGTAAACTTAAGGATTATCAAACTTACACACACGCACCTACACACAGATACATATTATTTCCCAAAAACTTGAAAAAAATAAAATAAAACGGAAGAATTCCAAAGGAAACATGATCTCATAAATATATCTATATCTATATGCATGAATGTGTGGATAAATTAATATATATATATATATATATATATATATATATATATATATATATATATATATATATATTACATGGTACAGTCTCTGACCCTGGGTCTCATGAAATCAGCAATCTCAGTCCGATGATTGCTGATTGCATGAAACCCAGGTTTACAGACAGTACCATGTAATATATATATATATATATATATATATATATATATATATATATATATATATATATATATATATATATATATATATATATATATATATTCGCTATTATTCATATTGAACTCTATTTTACAATACTGCAACATTTGTTTCTCCATTAACTCACCAATTGAGCAAGTAAAAACCTTAAAACCCTTTTATACATATATATAAATGAAATTGTATTTATAATTTGAAAGATGTTCACGTTTTCCGATTCAATCTATCTATTGGGCTATAAATACTTGTAAACGTGTATTTCTCGTGGGTTTGACTGAAAGATGATAAATATATAAATATAACTTAAATATTTAAATATATATTAAATCTATTCACAGATATCAAATATTTAAATGTATCACAGAGTTTATTCCACACATAAACGAAGTATGTTTTATTAGATATGATTCTAATTACTATTTCATACAATTATACAATTTATCAAACGACGGAAAAATTACGATATTGAATAATCGAGATTTTCCTGATATATATATATATATAAAGTAAAAAGTGATTACTTACAAAATTTTATCCTATATCTTTAATTATGCAAGTGCTAAAGGGACTAACCATTTAAAACATTAAATGACTTAAAAAAAAAAAAAGAAGGTAATTGCATTTTTATTTTAATTATACTATTTTGGTACTTGGAAGTTACTTTGAAGTGATTGTGGAATAAAATATTCCCCAAATTGAATAGCTTATGCATTTAAAAGGTTTCTTTTATAATCGTAGGTAACATTAGCGCTACTCTCAAAAGTGATTGGGATATATATGTATATATATATATATATATATATATATATATATATATATCGAGTTATATAATTTATAATATATATGTAGAGTTATTAAAGTTAGTAGAATATATATATATATATATATATATATATATATATATGCACACACACACACACACACACACACACACACACACATATATATATATATATACATATCCCCAATTCTTAGAATGTATATTTGCATGTGTGTGGGGGGAATAGATATTTTAAAATACATATTGTATTTATGCATGTAAATATGAGAGGAATATATTATAAAACTACGTAATTTACTAGGAAATATCGGCTCATTGTCTAGTGGGTAGAGTGTTTGCCTAATGGACCGGGAGACCTGGGTTCAATTCCAAGTCGAGTCATACCAAACACTCAAAAAATCGTTCTTGAAACCTCCTTGCTTAACACTCAGCAATATAAGGTACATATTAAGGGTAAAGTGGAGCAATCCAAGGGAAGGATTTGCACCCTCCCCTCTACCTCAGTGTTGTAACTATTCTGGTCGCCCTCAACTACGGCCGCCACCTTTACTTTATTTATATGCACACACACATTCTACCAACTTTAATGACTCTTCGTAACTCTCTTTTTTTTATCACACCTTATTCAAAGTGTCACTTAACGACCACTCAGAATAGCAACTAGAATTAATAAAATAATTACGCCTTATGGAGATTTCCAGAGAATTAAATGAAATACCAAATAAACAAAAGGAATTGGGCAATCATAGCCTTGATGTAAAAATATTGGTAATAGTTTTATTTTATAAATGCTTGGTCAATCAAGAAGATAGGTATTGTCTTTGGTCATAAATTAATGCAAGTATTATTGATATAATAACGATATTGATTATCCAGTAAAAGTATTTTTTTTCTTACATTAATTATTCATGTCTAATGGGAAGCAATGAGAGACATTTGGTTAATTTTGTTTTTTTTTTAATTTATGAGATGAAGACTTGTTCTTACAATAAATCTTTCAATAAGTTTTCTTTTATCTGACTTATCGAAAATTTTTGATTGATATGTGACAATCGATAATCAATACTGACGTAAAATTAATGATTAAATACACAGAATAAATAAAAGTAAAGTTGGCGACCTTAGTCGAGGGTGATCCGAAGGCTCCCTTTACAATAGCTACGACACCGTGGTATAGGGGAGGGTGCAACTCTTTTCGCTGGATTTCTCAACTATACCATTGATCCTTACCTTATAAGCAAGGTGGAATCATGTACCATTTTCAAGTCTTTGGTATGACTCGACCTAGGATTGAAACCTGGTGTTCCGGACCATTGGCGAATACTCTACTCATTTGGTCAATGGCTCGGTTAGGACATCAAATTGGTCAGTCGGCTGGGGCTGTAAAATACACCGACTGCTTCACCAAAATCAGAAATGACCAACCTCATTGTCGCTTAAAGACTGTAGAGCGGCGCGCGATGTGTAACCGTAATCGTCGATGGCAATGGAATAGTCGACCCGAATTCAAATCTTGGCAGAGCCTGTTAGTGTTTTATTTCGTAATAATCCAACTATAAAATGCATGTGACCATCTTTTTTCTTCCCCTAGCTATGGTTTGTTTGGTTTGCTTTGGTTTTACGGCATATCAACCATTGTATATATATATATATATATACATACACGAGGGTGAATCAAAAAGTAATGTCTTTTTCTTCAGTACATGAATAATTTCAGACTCAGGAACATGTATCATACATTAAAATGAAGCTGCTCCTCTATGGATCACATCCCTACTTCTCAACATAGTCATCATTTCTCCCACTAGCAACATTCCACTTTCGAATTAGATCAGGTATCTTTGTATTGTAAAATTCTGTTAACTGATCTTTGAGCCACTTCATCGCTGCAGTTTTCTCTTCCTCGTTACTGGCATAATGTTTGCCTCTTAAACCCTCTTTCATCGGGCCGAAGAGATGATTGTCTGAAGATGCTAAATCTGGTGAGTATGAAGGATGCGGTAAAGTTGTCCATCCAGATGAGGTGATTGTCTCCCTTGTTCTGATGCTTGTGTGTGGTCGAGCAGCATCATGTAGAGGGAGAACATTATCGCATCCCCCATAGAATCCATGATATATATATATATATATATATATATATATATATATATATATATATATATATATATATTGTATACTTAGGCAGCAAGTGGCTATCTAAACATGTTCGGTTAAAGAACACGGATTGTTTCTTTTTCAAAATCTCCAAGTGAAGACGTTCGAGTTTTCTTGTTATTTTTCTTATCTCTGGTTCAAGATGATTAAGAAAATACCCCATACTAGCCCAAGTGCTTTCGACCATTTTGCTAGTTATCCTCCATGGTTTTTTTTTCCTGTGAGATTTATTCATATTTATTTAGAGTGTTAAATATGTTAATACTTATGTTGAATGCTATTTTATTTATTGTAGTTGTATTTTTAAAAATCTTTTTACATTTCTTGCTTCGAGGATTTTTAATGTTATTTTATATATATTTTTTGTATTGTTAATTAGGATCTTTTTTATATCCGGGAATTTGAGTTTGTCGGTGTCTTTGTTATGCTTTGTCGGTAGATATTATTTTATGGCGCTAAAGTCAGAGAGGTGGTATTTAAGGCAACGAGAGAGTGTGGTTGTAGTATGATAATGTAGGTATTAGCTGTTATGTTATTTTCCGAGAGAGATGCTCGAAATGGAACATATGAATTTATACACTACATTGGTTTGATTTAGGAAAGTTTGGGGGGAGTTTGTGTTATTCTTAATGATACAGTTTGACATTTTAAATTTAATGAAGTAGCATTCAACACAGGTATTAACATATTAAACATATTCAATAACTAACAACCCACCCAAACGGAATGAGCCAAACCTGGCTATTAAAAAAAAACTCCCAAAATAAATATAAATAAACCTCACAGTAACAGAAAACGTAACACAACACCTGAGGATGACCAGCGAAATGGTCGAAAGCGTTTGGGCTTGTATTGGGTACTTTCTTCACCATCTTGATCCAGACATAAGAAAAATAATAAGAAAACTCGAACGTCTTCACTCGAAGGTTTTGAAAAGAAAACAATCGGTGGGGTTTAACAAAACATCTTTATATATATATATATATATATATATATAGTCTATCTACATCTGAGGATGATAATTAAATTAACTAAGCTTTGCCCACTCTAGCACACACGCTTCAGGCTGCTTCTCGTACCTGTTGTTCGTAAATGTCACCCACATAAGTACTGAGTAAGCTTAATTTTGCTTAACTTCAGTGACCTATCTGATGGTTTAATTTGACGTGACCATAAGTCTGAATATTTCAGCTTTTCGATGTAATATCACATTTTTTATAATATAATAATCCATCCTTAATGAACTTATTCAATTATTGCTGTATAAACAACAGTGTGGCCTCTAAGCCTTCAATAGATGATAACAATGAGTTCAGACATGGTTTTGGGGCCGAAGAATCATTACCATTAACCCAGGGCACCCCAGCTGTATATTAGGATACCATCAGGCTTTAATGGTTTGTCGTCACTCTGTTGGACTGCTATACCCCCGCTGATACAGTTTAGGCCTTTTTCTGGATAGTTTTATATATAAATATATTTCCTCTTGTCGAATAATAAATCCAAGATTAGTAAAAAAAATGCTGAGGTTGAGTTGGTAAATTACTGTGTCTATAAACATCCTATTGTTTAAGTGACGAACATGATGCTTTGGTTGTTATTAGTTCTTGCGCTCAATTGTCGATAGAATTCCTTTGAGATTATTTAACGTATCATTTGTTTTAATTTCTTGTATTGATTACTAACATGAGGAATGAAAACATGATGCTTAAAGTTCCTAAATACCAAAACACGTTTCTCTGGGATTAAAACAAAGAATGAATACACATTATCTACAAGTTAATCCACTTAAAACAGAACTTGAATATTTCCTTTTTCAATAAGACTCCTGTTCTAGGTATGTTACTAAACTGCATCAGGTGGTGAGGCTCCAGTCCTCGAGTTTGAGGAATGTGGAGTACCTCTTCATTACTATTATTCTCGAATTCACCCTGACGTGGAATGGTACTACCTATTAGGGTCCTATTTATGAGTAAAATAGAACTTTTCGATCTTTTACAATAAGATTATTATTATTATTATTATTATTTATTTATTTATTTAAAACCATACAGTTGTGTGTAAGTTATTAGTATGAGATGGGAATACTTGATAAATAGAATGATCTATGTTAAATAACCGGACCTAATGAGTAGAGTGTCAATGGTGCAGGAGACCTGGGTTCAATCCCGGGTCGAGTCATACCAAAGACTCAAAAATTGTTCTTGATGCCGCCTTGCTTAACAGTCAGCATTATGAGACATGGACCTAGGGTAAAGTGGAATAATCCAAGGAAAGTAGTAGTGTCCTCCCCTACACCTCGGGGTAGTAGCTATTGAAAAGAGAGCCTTCGAGTCACCCTCGACTAAGGTCCTATTTACCAACCCCTCCGCTCGGGCAGGATATGACACATGGTCGATTTTTAAGCGGAGTTTAACAGGTTTGAATTCAGAGTTTTCCTTCTCCTAGACTAGTTGCCTCACCAAGGCTGAAGAACCTAGTCCGTCCTAAGGTCACCAACTTCACTTACTTTTATGTTAAATAAAAATACTCAAAAACCATATAAGTGTGTGAAAACAAATGATCAATATTAAATGGAATTTTTTGTGTTGAATTGCAATACTAATGAAATTGTATGAAAGCAATTATTTTTGTTGAATTGCTATACTTATTAGCACATAGTTAAAAGGTTTCTTTTTAACTATGTGCTAATAAGATTATTAGCGTTAGATTGTAATACCAGTGAATATTTATCTCGTGTGCAAACAAATGAGTTCAAGCTCGTTTAAAATAATGTTATAAACAATTCGTTGATAAATCATATCTCTCTCCCCCTCTCTTTTTCTCTCTCTCTTTATATATATATATATATATATGTGTGTGTGTGTGTGTGTGTGTGTGTGTATATATATATAAGTAAAGTTGTCGACCGTATATATGTTAAAACGTCCAATGTTCAAGGCCCTCGAATAGGCTCCCTAACCTTCAAGACTGGTTTGAGGATTGTTGACCATAGGAAGTAACCCCTGCAGTTGAATGTATATATATATATATATATATATATATATATATATATATATATATATATATATATATGTGTGTGTGTGTGTGTGTGTTTTCTTTCTTTTTTTTATACGCATATATAGACTGTAATCCATATTTGCTGTTATTCAACCTCAAATTTAACGTGTGGAGTCATCTGATGAGACGATAAGTATGATATTCATCGCCAGAATAGATTTATAATGACAATTTAACAAGGTTTGAGTTTTCTTTAAATTGTGTTATATATATATATATATATATATGAAAAAATGAAAGACGAAATATTATTTTTGAATCTGTTGTCTATGTTTGCGTTATCCACACACACACGCGCGTGCGCATATATATATATATATATATATATAGAGAGAGAGAGAGAGAGAAAGAGATAGTTAAATATGAATAGTTGGCAACACTCATAATTCTTTTTGATATCAATCATTTATTTGCACATAGATGGTTTCATGTATTCTTATCTAACACTAATAATTTTATTTGACAATAATCATTTATGGTACAAAATTAGATGATTTCAAGTATTCTTATTTGACGCTAATGCATCTATTGAATATTAATCATTTGCTTACACACAGTTGAATAGTTTCAAGTATTGCTATCAAACAATAATGATTCTATTTAACATTAATCATTCATTTGCCCACATTTAAATAATTTATATATAATGAATGTTTGAAAATTTCAAATGCAGTTTATAATATTGTAGCCAAGACACTCGTTATTAAATGCTTATTTCGAATTTGTGTATTATTTAGTTAATTTTGGAAAATAATGAATTCTTTCGAGGGAGCAAAAGCAGGGCGAGCAGGTCGAACCTACATACAGCAGCTCTATGTGGATACGAAGTGTAGCCGTGAGGACCTGCCGGAGGTGATGAACGATAGGGAGGAGTGGCGAAAGAGGGTCAGGGATATCCATACTGATGGCACAACGAGATGATGATTATGTGGGTAATGGTTAAGGAGTCATTTTCGTTGCCCATGACTCTTATATTTTTTTTCTTTGTGGTACTATTTACCAACCCCTCCGCTCGGGCAGGATATGACACAAGGTCAATTTCTAAGCGGAGTTTAACAGGTTTTAATTCAGAGTTTTCCTTCTCCTAGACTAGTTGCTGAAGAACTTAGTCTGTCCTACAATTTACCCATAGCCGGAGGGAGAATAATTGGATTCATACCTTCCCCAAGGGTATTAGTGCTATGTGAAATGCAATCAGTCTCGTCTGGGTTTTGAACTCGTGTCGCCGTGTCCATTTCCTAGGACGATAACGACTACACCACTTTGTAGTATTTCTTATTATTTTATGAATATAATCTTTGTTTGTTTTTTTCTTTCTTTGGTTGGTTGGTTATTTTTGTTGTTTTTTTTTAAAGGTAAATCACCCTTTATGGATTGTTTAGTGTCAAATCCTGTTTATACATATACATCATATATATAATTTGTAAGTTAATATTTTTTAGATAACTTTATTTTTAAACGAGCCAGACTGCATTTTTGAACAGAGATAAGTATTTTAAAGCATTGCTATTTGGTGTTTAAATGGTTTCAAACACAGTAAAAGACTAAATAGTTCTAGTTGACCCATAAATGGGACCTTATCAGGTACTACTACTCTTGGTTAGAGTTTACCTGGGAGTAGTGGTAATAAAGGTGTACTCTACATTCTCAAAAGGACTTGAGCCTCACCAAATGCAGTTTCGTGTCGTAGCCAAAACTCTCGTTAAGAGGGTCACCTCTCTGCAAAGGTGCAGTCGGCGTATTCTTCACTCCCAGCCGAGTATTAGATAGGAATACTTGATATTATATAACTGCAAAAAGAACTTTCTTCCCAGTCGGCTGGGGCTGTAGAGTACACCGACTACATGTCTGCAAAGGGTACCTCCCTCCAACGAGTATCGAATATGACATTAAACAATCTTATGGTGAGGTTCTAGTCATGCGGGAGCTTTGGGGAGTGCGGAGTACCCCTTCATTGGCATCGTTCCCAGGTCCACAGTGGGAGCACCTAATAGGGTCCTCTCTATGGGTCAAATAGAACAAAACTGTGTACTTATGCTAAACTGAATGGCTTGAAATAGAACTGTTTTGACATTTAAACTGCGTACTTCATTTAAACTGCGTACTTATGCTAAACTTAATTGTTTGAAATAGAACTGTTTTTTACATTGAAACTGTACTTACACTAAACCGAAATTGTTTGAAATAGAACTGTTTTGACATTTAACTGTTAGTAAACAAAACTATACTTATACTAAACTGAATAGCTTGAACTATAGATGTTTTGACAGTTAAACTGTATTAATTTTAAACTGAATTACTTGGAATAGAACTGATTATTTGAATGAAAATTGATTTGGCATTAAATAACCTACAAAGGTTGATATGCTACAAAACCCAAACAAACAAACAAACAAACAAACAAGCAAAAAATCTTACGAAACAACGACACAACAAAATGTAAATATGAACGTGCAATGAACGTGAATCACTGGAGGAATTTTTTCCCATCGAAGGTTATTTCTTACTTTGAGCTACCTCAAGGAATAAAACAACCCTAACATCAATCCATCGATCACATTCTAATTTGTTTATTTATCTTAGATAAAATATTTTATTTGTCGCTGATAATCATTTTCATTGTATGTGTATGTTACAATTTGTTTCATGGAGAAAAGGGCTAAAATTCTAAGAAGAATTCTTAAAGAAATTTGTTTAGAAAATCAATCCCTGGTGAACAAAGGCCATTCTAGAAGTGACGAAGCTTTGTTTAGTCTGGGTTCGCAGCCCGCATGTTGCTTACCCAACGGGCTTCTCTAAGTGGCCTGAGTAGGTCTCATCATAGAACAGATTCATCGGTAATCTAACGACTTGCAAATCCTACATATTGGCCTTCTTGGCAACCTTTTTCGTTTTAATTATATTCATTATAATTTAGATTTTACAATTGATAAATACATTAAATAAATAAATCATTTGAAGAAGAGATTGAAGCAGGATTTATATTCTAAGCCAAGTCATACGGTACATTTCAGATCTTTGATATTTGTGCCAGGGATTGATTCTATGATCATAGTCAGAATTCACAGATACTACACTTTAAACAAAGCTGAAGTTTTAAACCAAGAAACTTAAATTACATAGTAAATCATATTGAGAAATAAAATTACAAATGTATGTATACATAACTACATCAGAGTGTAGAGTCAGTGCCCGTAAAAGTTTCATTGTTCCTTTTGAAACTATTTGAAATGAATTAAACAATTTAACAAGTGCAGATTGAAGAGTAAAAAAAAAAAAGAAAAGAAGAAAAAAAAAAAGAAGCAAACGTGTATTGTGATAATCTTAAACTTTTTTGTTTTATTCCAAGTTTAAGTAAAATATGTTTTATTAGTGTTATCCAATTTTTATCATGGAAAAATTATTGACCGTATAAGATTTACATTTCTGAATGTGGATTTTCTTTTGAAGCAAAGTCATGTAAATTTTATATACTTATATACGCTTATAATAATTCCTTAATTGCCACATAAACATGGGACTTGAAGATTTTCTTGATTCGAGTAACGCCCGACATGCTTCATGGTGCAGCAATAAGGGATTTTCTTAATTCGCCCATCTCTTTGTAATGCAATATTCTAGAAACACACACACACACACACACACACACACATATATATATATATATATATATATATATATAGATATATATATATGAATATATGGAAATGCAACTGATTTCCTATTCAGCTAGGGCAATAGAATAAGACCCTCCAATGAATGTCCTATTTATGACACTAAACAATCTGAGAGAGAGGTACCAGTAATGCAGGAGCTTTGGGGAATGCAGAGTAACCCTTCATTGTCTTTGCTCCCATATCCACTCTGACCCAGTGTGGTAGCACTTGATAGGGCCCTATTTATGGGTCTAATAGAACTATTTGGCATTTAAACTGGGTTCTTATGCTAAACTGAATTATGAGAAATTGAACTGTTTTTACATTTAACTGCGTGTAAACAAATGAATGCTGTTTAATTGTATTTAAACAAATGACCAACTTTGTGTAAAGAAGAAACTGTGTACTTATGCTGCATTGAATTGGTTGAAGTAGAACCGTTTCATCATTTAACTGTGTTCGTATTGGATAGAAATAAATGAAACCATTTAACAGTGAGAAAAAATTGAGCTCAGCTTCGTTTAAAAATATCAATCATATATATTTAATGATTGTAAAAAATGTAAAAAAAGAATTTGGCACTAAATAACCTACAATGGTTGATATGACATTAAACCAAACTAAACCAAACACTTCATTGTTTTTTCGGTTCCTTAGAATCCTTCAGCGGATTTATACCCAAGACCTAGGGTGAGGGAATATGGTGATTATACATATTATATGTATCTATGTCTTTCGTTGCTCCTTTTTGGTGATATTTTACAGTCACATTGATAATACTCGAGTAAAGAGAGAAGCAATTCCGCAAAATACAGTTTTTTTCTATTTCATAAAAGCTGGGACTTGTGTTAAATTAACCTGTTTGAAATGGAACTGTTCGATCCTTTAACTGTTTGGTTTCTTTGTTTTAATGGCATATCAACTCCTTTTAGGTTATTTAATGCCAAAGCCATTCTCCTAGAAGAACAGTAGTGGTACTATTTAACCCATAGCTGGGAGGATAAGGGGGTTCATACCTTTCCCAAGGGTATTTGCCCGAAAATGAACGTAATAGCGTGACTGGAGTACGAACTCGCGTACTACGATTCCGCAGTCTATCGCTTTAACCATTACACCATGAGGACACCCCGCCTTTAACCGTGTATAAACAATGACTGATATTTAATTGATTTGTAAAACCGCAATAATTGAAACCATTTAACTGTGTGCAAACAAATGGCCTCAAGCTTGTTTAAAAATGTTATCGACAAAATGTATTTAAAAATCATATATTTAATATATATGTATAAAAAGGATTTGGCATTAAATATCCTACAATGATTTTAACGCCATAAAACTTCACCACATCAAATCAAATCAACTGATTTCCATTCTACAAAAAGGTGGGGATTTTTGTGCAAAAATAGATTTGAGAAGCTGTAAGTTTTTTTTTTAATCTAAATTGTTGCATAAATTGACCTATCTGCGCTTAATCAGTCGTTTAAAATGTTTTTGCGATTCGCCGACTTGTCGCAAAAAACTTGATAGATCAAAAGCAAAAATAATCTAAGAATTTTTTTCCCTCCTAGATTGTTAAAAATACATTTTCTAACTTATTAGAATGATATATACCCCATCAACTTTTTTTTATTTAATTTTTTATCCTACATCTATCTTATAGACAAGCGAAGAAATATATAAACCTTGCATTGATTTAATTATCCATTCAATAAATCCACTCAAAACTGTCGACTTTATTCTGTTCCTTCAAGAAGGCACTTAATTTCAACATCACACAGTTATTTTCAATTGAACAAAAACATTGTTTATAAAGTAATGTTGATACTAATAATTTTTCCCGGCCGTTAAATATTCTTGCTGCATACGCTTACATTTTAGCGCACAAATATACTTTCTCTCATACATACAAAGTGACATACTCACGCAAAGATCTTTTACAAGCTCAGAATAACCAGAATTAGACAATACAAACTACTATATTTAATGTATGAACTCTTCTATTTTGTAATGTAAATATTGGCAAATATTTACGCTTTGACTAGTATTATATTTTCTTACAAGAAAAAAGTTTCTAATTTCTTTTTTTCAACCAACTTTTAAAGAAATAGAATTTATCAAATTTGTAGATCGGTTGTTCATCCAATCATTTCCTCGCTATATCCGCTACATATATCATCATCATATCATTATCATGACAGTATAAATTTCTTTGACACCATTCGTCCATATCGTGTATTGCTCTTGGCAAGTTTTCTAGACGGCACTCAGTGTCCCTAGAAAGCTAACAAATGTAGGTTTTTGTTGGTCGGCCAGCACTGGTTGGTCCATGAATAGGAGTGCAAAGGAGAACGTCGCTTATGAGTTCGTCCTTATTTCTTCAAAAGTGCCTGGCGTATCTTGCTTGATTTTCATGGAGGGCTTGCGAGATATGTGACCATACAACTGCGGTTTTGTAAGGTGCTACCCGCTGGATTAGTTCACACAGTATATATATATACAGTGAGTGAAAGATATATATATATAGAGAGAGAGTGAGAGAGAGCGAGAGAAATGACATTGTTGTCCAAAAGTGTTGAATTTATTAAGCATGAAAGACGACGCTATAACGTTTCGGTATTAATATGCCATCATCAAGACCTTAAAAGGTGACATCAAGTGTTGAAGGAATAACGATGGATGTTTAATAAAGGATAGGAAATAATGGAGGAAACATGTAAGCAAAGAAAGAACATACAACCGTTCAAACATTAAATCACCGTTTACATTTCAAAAATATCATGTAACTGTGCAAGGCAACGACATCAACCAAATGGAATCATCATAAGATATAACGGATTAGAAAGAGAGAAAGAAGAAAAGAAGAGAAAAAAGTTTACCAATGGTAAGATAATAACTTGAAAATTGAATATGTTGTAGCTATTTCATCCAATTTTTCATAAGAAAGGGTGCATATCAAAAAATCCAGTATAATTATTAAAAAACGGAAAGAGTGAAATTTTGTCTCAATCTTTTGTTATGGATTTGAGCTAACATAGTGGCTGCATTAAAATCAAAGTTGTGTTCAGTTTTTGAAATGAGTTGGAAAAGTGTATTATTAAGATTGCCTAATCTAATATCTCTTTGGTGTTCATATATACGTTTATGAACACTTCACACAGTTTTGCCGATATATTATAATTTACCGTCTTTGCACTGAAAACACCAACATCAGAAATAATATCACATCGACAATATGAGTAAAGTAAATCATTCATAGTTTTAGAAGATATATGGAGAGTTTTTATACCAAGTTTATTTCAATTGTTTCCTGTAATGTTAGTGGACAAATTGTTAGGTAAAATAATGTGTTTATGGGGAAGTTTAATTTTATTAGAGGGTATGTGGAAGGCAATTCAAGATCGACTACAATTGTGAATTTTAAAGGATTTAGATTTAGAAGAATGTATCAAAGGTTTAGGGTAAAGAAAGTTTAGGAAGGAATTTATATATATATATATATATAGGAGCGACAGAGGGCTGTTGAAAACAAAGGACTTCACATAAATAATATAATTTAGCAATAAAAACTACCAGCACAGCACAATAATTTCTTGAGACATATGGAGCCTCAAAAAATCAAACCGAAGTGCCCCATAAATAAGCTGAAAATTAAGAAAAATTTGCACAAGACATGACTGGATCGGGGAGGAGCTCCACTGGGAATTGTGCAAGAAATTGAAATTTGACCATACTACTAAATGATATACGCAAAAACTAGAATCCGTCCCAGAGAATGAGACGCACAACATTTTCTGTGATTTAGATTTACAAACAGATCACTCATCCCAACCAGAAGACCAGACCAAGAAAAAAATAGAGAACCTGCAGATAAGTGGGCTTAGCCGTCTCGGTGGACCACAGGGTGAAGATCAAAGAAAAAATACTTTACCAGAAAAAAAAAGCTATGGAACATGGTGACGGTGATACCAATTGTAATAGGTGTGCTTGAAATAATTCCCTAAGGCTGGAAGAGTTAGAAATCGGAGGACAATCCAAGACCATCCGAAACACGGCATTGTTTAGGTCGGCCAGAATACTAAGATGAATCCTTGAGACCTGAGGAGAATTGCCTTCACTCAAACTCCAGAGAAAAACCATCAACTAATGTTGGTGTGAAAAATTCACAATGTGTAATATAATAATGATAATAATAATAATATTTATTATTATTATTATAACTTCTCCGTGATTTTGAGATGCAAACGGATCACCTAGTCTCAGCCAGACGAGCAGACCTAGTAGTAGCCAAAAAAAAAAAAAAAAGAAAGAAACCTCCCGATTAATGGACCTTGCCGTTCCGGTAGAACACCGATTAAAAGTAAAAGAAAGCCAAAGGAGAGATAAGTACCAAGACCTTGCCTGAGAACTGAAAAAAACTATGGAACATGAAAGTGAGGATTAAACCAGTTGTAGTTGGTGCACTCGTTGCAGTCACCAAAGGAATGGAAAAGAGACTGGAGGACGAGGAAATGAGAGGACGAGTGGAGACCATCTAAACTAAAGCATTATTAAGATCGGCCAGAATACTAAGAAGAGTCCTGGAGACTTGAGGAGACTCGCTGTAACTCAAATTCCAGTGGAAGACCATCAGCTAACGCTAGCATAGAAAACTCTCAAAGGAGTGTATGATAATCGTCGTGTGATTTCCATCTTGCCCAGTCCCCATTTTTAAGCCTTTCGGAACGGTTCTAAGTGCTCTAATTACAACTGGTATAAACATCACATCTCATGTTCTACAGCTTTCTTAGTTTTCTGAAAGGTGTCTCTCTTTTCACTTTCTTTGATTTTTACTCTGTGGTCTGTTGGGACGGTAACGTCCACTATATGGTAAGTTCTCTTTTTTCTGTTAATTATCAGTTGGTCTGGTTTTAATTATTGCCAGAAGACAAGACTTAGCGATGCTTAACCAAAAAAGAAAAAAAAAAGAACTTGCTGCTTAGTGGATTTTGCTGTCGCCGCGGACCACAGAGTGAAATTCAAAAAAAGGGAAAATACTTAGACTTTGCTAGAGAACTAAGAAAGTTGTGGAACATGAGGGTAATAGGAATACGAATTATAATTGGCGCGCTTGGAACGGTCCTCAAAGGCTCAGAACGGGGACAGGAGGAATTGGAAATCAAGGGATGAGTCGAGACCATCCAAACTACAGAAATTATTAAGATCGGCCATATTACTGAAAAGAGTCCAGGAGACATGTGGAAACTTGTCTAATGAAAGACCACCAGATAACGTTGGTGGGAAAAACAGGCAAGAAGTAAAATGATAATAGTTGTGCAAGAGATTGAAATTTGACCATTCTACTCAATGGTACATGCACAAACCAGAATCCGTCTTGGAGAGTGAGACGCATGAAATTCTCTGGGATTTTGAAACACAAACAGATTATCTAATCACAGCCAAATGACCTGACTTAGTGTTTATTAACAAGAAAAAAATGAAGAATTTACAGTTTGTTTGATCGTAACATTCCGACGGACCACTTAGTAAAAATAAAAGAAAACGAAAAGATAAAAGAAAAACTTGAATCTTGCCAGAGAACAAAAAAAAAGTTGT
This sequence comes from Sepioteuthis lessoniana, assembly GCA_963585895.1. Taxonomy (NCBI): domain Eukaryota; kingdom Metazoa; phylum Mollusca; class Cephalopoda; order Myopsida; family Loliginidae; genus Sepioteuthis; species Sepioteuthis lessoniana. The sequence goes on from CAUZXS010002020.1 coordinate 78,771, forward strand.
AGAACATGAGAGTGAACGTAATACAAATCGTAGTTGGTGCGCTTGGAACATTCCCCAAAAGGCTTAAAGAAGGAATTAGAGGAATTACGGATCGGAAGAAGAATCGAGACCATTTTTATAATAAGCCAGAATACTAAAAAAAATCCTGAATACCTGAAGAAATTTGCTGTCACTCAGATTCCAGTGAAAGAGCACAAGATCATGTCGGAGTGAGATACTCGCAAATATTGAAACAACTTCAACAACAATAATGATAATAATAATTATAATAATGTTAATAATAATAACGTTCAAAATATTTTATAAACTCATAAACTTCATCACGTAACTCATGGAAAATTGAAAAGAGGAATTTAAAACAGGACGAAACACCCTAGCTGAGGATTAAATACAAGAGGCATCTTCTTGAGGGACTAATAATGATGCTCCTGAAATATATACACAAGAGGCTACAAATTTACAAAATCACAGGAAAAGCTTAATTATATGAGTTAGAAAAGAAGAAAGAAAAGGAGTCGCCAGCGTTGAAGATTGTGTAAAGTCATTAATATACCAAAAAGAGCAAAGAAAGCACTTATAAGCACTGTCACGGCAATGTCAAAATAAGAAAAAACAGTAAAAAGAACAAAAGCAAGAAAACTAGATGAAAAAAAAAAACAAAACAATATAGATCCTTCAAACGACAAAGAGGGGAGATTGCACACGAAATGAACAGTACATGGCTAAGAGAAGGACATCTGAAGAGCGAAACTGAATCTCTTTATTAGAAGCTCAAAATAATACCATAAAGATTAATCATATCAAGGTGAGAATTAATAATACGCAGCAGCATAGCAAATATAGCTTATGTAAAGACAGGCATGAGACAGTTAATCATATTATAAACAAATACAGCAAAATGGCACAAAAGAAAAATAACAGAAGGTATGACTGGGTTGGAAAGGTGATCCACTTGGAATAGTACAGGAGATTAAAATTTGACTCTACTACTAAATGGAATAGGCATAAGCCAGAATCTGTCCTAGAAAATGAGGCTCATAAAATTATCTGATACTATTCGATACTAACGAATAACCTAATCCCGGACAGAAGACCAGACCTACTTTTAATTATCAAGAAGGAAAAAAACTTGTCATATAGTTGACTTTGCCATTTTAACGGACCATAGAGAAAAAAGAAAGCAAAAAGACAGACATATATTTGGATCTTGCCAGGGAGCTAAAAAAAGCTGTAGAACATGAAGATGACGGTAATACCAACTGTAGTTGGCGCACTCTGAACCATCACTTGGGAAAAAATGACTGGAGAAACTGGAGATCCGAAGAAGAATTGAGACCATCTAGACCTCAACACTGCTTAATTAAGACCATGCAGTTATTTGAAAAAATTGTTGTTTACTAAGAAAATTTTCATTAGTTTTTAGAAACTATATGATTGCTTGCAAATTATTTGTACTTGATATGAATATTTGATATCGTATATAACGGTGCAAACAAATGATTATTATTAAACTATTGTGATTTCTTTAAACCATGTAATTGGCTGAATTATTAGTACAGGGTGCAGAAGCAAAATTAGGAATATTCTAGTATTATTTTTGTTCAATCCACCACTCTTTTTTTCCCTTAAAAAGCTCTTTTTTATGTAATTTTTTCTTTGCTTTGTATACGGTAGACAAAGAAACTTTGGCTTGCTTTTGGCGTTAAGCCAGTCATAGGTTCTTTGTCGTTTCTTTTCTTGCTCACTTATTTTGGGCTGAATTTTGATTTAAAGAAATAATGCTTAAATAATAGAGCTAATCATGAAAATTTAGATTTATCACGTTTTCTTTTTCAAAAATTTGACTCAGCAGATTAAAAGACACGTTTTAAAAACTATTCCATATTTTGTTTTCGCACCCTGTATTAGGTGGAAACCATACAACTGCGGGCAAATCATTTGTATTTAATAGGAACACTTGATACCAACCTCACCGCCCGAGCAGGATATGACACAAGGTCCAATTTTGAAAATTTAGCTAGTTAATATTCAGAGTTTTCCTTCTACTAGATCAATTGCCATATCAATGTTAAGAGTCGAGTCTGCCGTACTATTTATTTGATAGAATATGACTGCCTGCAGACAAAGGAATACAGACAAATAAAAAAACGCATTTTTAAAAAGATGCAAGGAAATATTTCCAAATTAATCAATTTTTGGCATTAAATAACCCATAAAGAGTTGATATGCCGTTGAACATTTAAATCAAGGAAATATCTGATGTTGCAGAATTTTATTCTAAAGAGGATAAACTTTTTTTTTCTGAAATAAATAAATTTGGTGATTAAAAGATTTCTCTGAATTCTACAGTTCAGTGAGTGTTTTTTTTGGGGGGGGGGATTCTTTTTTATTTTGTGATGTCTGATATTATCAAACAAAAAGCTGGTAGGAGTTCTTTAGCAAATATCTTATGTTATTTTCTGAAATATATCGTATCAATATGAGAAGATTGAATGAAATTATACTACCAAGTAGATTTTTCAAGAGTTTTGTGAGGCAACTAAAGAACCAGCAGAAAACGCTGTACATTTTTAAGGGTCATTTTCAGGTTAATTGGCTGCGTAATTACCAGACCTAGTTGATTTGGCATCGCTTATGTGTGTTGTTGACCAGTAACTCAGTAGTAGACTGTCGGGTGTGCATTTTGTGGTCGATGGTTTGATATCCAGTGGGGGAGATCACAGTATATACTGATGATGAGACGTAATAAGATCAAAACAGCTGTCCAGTGGTTCCGTGTGTCGTTCGCAGTGTTTTCTGGATTTTCTGATCGTGCTAATTCAATTTAAAGCGCTAAAGGCATTTAAGTTTTCTTTATATTCAGTTGTTTCCGCCTTTCTTGCTGTAGAATGCAAGTGGTAGTATTTTACCCAAAGCCGATGGGAGGATAAATGGGGGACTTCATAACTTTCCTAAGTGTATTAGTCTGAAAGTGAAAGTGAAAGTGGGACTAGAGTACGAAATCACTTACTACAATATCACAGTCAAACACAATAATTTCTATTCTACGAGGACGGCCCATATATTGAATGGAGTAACGTGTATGAAAGTTAAACCTATATGATAAAAAATATCATAAAACATTAGAAAGTCAAAATCATCATTATATTTTTTAAAACGATTTTTCAATTTCGTTGATCAGTACTTTTTATAAAGTTTAAATCACTTTCTGATACGCTTATATTAACCTCTGACAAAAATTATATCTTTCGTCTAGTCTTTTATTTGTTCATTTACTGCTGATTAATAATTATAATAAAAAGAAAACAACCTCTAAGTGTACTGATTCCTTTATTTCTTCCTGTGACAGGTACATTTCCTCTGCTTTCTGGCGAATAAGAAATAATAACCAATTCTTAAAAAGTATATTTAACAATATTATTCCATACTCTCTTTTTATATCTAGATTGTGCATTTTGGAAATTAACAAAATACATTCGTTGAATAATGCGTGAAAGCTTTTAATTTAACATTGCAGAGTTTAGAAAGACACTTGTTAGTGTAAATTAATTGGCGACTATCGTTATAACTAGTTATCAATTATTATTATTTCTTTAAAATCCTTCAATTGCAAATTGAGATTGAATAATATAACTTTGATCTAGAATATAATTCCTCAAAATGTCGATATTTGTTGGGCGAATTTGAATATCAGAAGTCTGGTTAATAGAAACAACAATCCCAAAGAGACATAAAGACTGACTTTTTCATGTGGCAGTCAATGTTATACGAAAAGATTATCCCAGAAACTAAGTAATATTCAACGATACAGTTTTTTTTTATTATCAAGTGTACCGAAATTTTTTGAAAGAAATTGGTAGCTTAAAAATTCCTCGGCAGTACAATGGGGACTTTTTGGTCTTATGATGTTAAATGGCATATGAGACTAAACCATTTGATTGTAAAGCTCCAGGCCTGGAGATTACGCGAAGGTGAAGTACCCTTTCGTTGCTATAACTCCCCGGTTAACTCTGACCCGGATTGGAAGTATTTGTGAGAGTCAAATATATGGGTCAAATGGAACTGCTCAATCATTTACTAAGGATTACTATTATTAGTAATTTGAAATCATACAATTATGTGTAAATGGTTAGAGTGTTCGCCAATGGCCCGGGAGACCTGGGTTCAATCCCAGGTCGAGACATACCAAAGACTCAAAAATGGTACTTGAATCTATCTTGCTTAATAATTAGCATTATAAGGTAAGGATCAAGGGTAAAATGGAGAAATCCAGGGAAAGAAGTAGTGCCCTCTCCTACACAATGGTGTTGTAGCTATCGAAAAGGGAGCCTTCGTATCACCCTCGACTACTGTCGCCAACTTTACTTTTTTACTTTAAATGATAAATAGAATCATTAATGTTAGATAGAAATACTTGAACTCATTTAACAGTGGGCAAACAAATTATTGACATCTAGTAGAATTATTAATATTGGGTAACAATACGTGAGACCATCTGTGTGCAAACAATAAATGGTTATACTTGAAACCATTTAACAATGTGCAAACAAATGATTCATATAAAATTGAATCATTAGTGTTAGCAATACTTGAAACTATTTAACTGTACAACTGTACACGTTTAATGGTGGGTTGGTTGGTTGTGTTTTATGGCGTATCAACCTATGAAGATTATTTAGCGCCAACTCCTCTCTATGCAAATATTAAGTATTTATGATTTGTAAGCAAAGTAAAATGGTCAAGCAATTCCATTTCTAATAAATCAATTTAATGCAAGTCATTAGTTTGCTCACTACTTAAAAGTACTATTTGGCCTATAGATAGGACCCTTATCAGGTGCTAGCACTCCGGATCAGAGTGAACCAGGGAGCAATGGCAATGAAGATGTACTCCACATTCCCCAAATTTCCAAGGCTGGAACCTAGCCAACAGATTGTTTAGAATGGGAAAGCAGAGTTAGATAAAACAGGGTAACTGATGTATTTAAAAAAGGGAACGCTATTTTGAAAAGGGAATGCTATCAATGGAAATAGAATACTATAGGAATAAGGGATAAAAAAACGCAAAAAGCATTTTAAAACATTGTCGCTATTTTCAAAATTATTTCTATTGATTTTATGTTTTTATATGTAGGGCTTCTAGGATTTGCGTTCCCATATTTTTGTTATGGTATAAACTTTCAAAAACTTTCAAAACATTTTTATAAAACAAACACACCTTACACAAGGAAGCAACCCCTGATGATGGCTTATGAAGGGTCCGAAAGCGCGCGGGACAATTTTGGGAAATTCATCTACCAATTCCAACCTGAAACTAAGACACTTATAAGAAAACTTGAAAGGATCATAAATATATATATTTCTCATTTATTGTACTTCATATTATCAAATCAAAGATCTGTGGGAATTCTTTATCACATAATCTTATGTTAGTTTCGGAAATTTAGCATTTTAATATTAAAAGATGGTACGGCATTATATTGCCAAATGTAGTTTTCAACAATTCTTTGAGTCTTTTAAGGCAACTAATAAAAAACAACAACAACAAAACCCCAATAGTTTTAAAGTTATCTTGAAATTTTAGCATGGTAATTATTTTCCATGCAATAAATGCACATGTATGTTAAGTCATTGCAGCTCAGTCAACACAGGTGGGTCCATGTGTAGAAGTTTATAAGAAAACGTCGATTGGAAATTTGTCCTTTCTTCTCCGGCATAACCCATGTCTTGTTTATCTTACTTGGGTGGTTTGTGAAATGGGAGGTAAGTGGCCGTACAGCTGCTTTTTTTAAGGATTTGTTCAAAACAGCATGTTGTAGTATTGCATTGTTACTTTCTAGCTTTTTCTTTGTGTGTTTCGTTATTTAATGCCAAATCCACCCTTGCAGATAAACGGTATTGGTACCATTCAATCTTTAGCTAGAGTTGCCCAAACGGCTGACCCTGTAGAATATTCCGACTGCTTCGTGAGTTTGAGAATCTAATTTGATAAAAAAAAAAGCGCACACATGCGTGCACACACACACACATACACACACACAAATAACAAGAATTTTTTCTACGATGAATTTAAACAGGTAAACGTGTCGAATTTTCCCAAAATTATAGTAGTAATAGGTATATTTGTTAATCTCACAAAAAAGTCTTCATTCAATGATTTCAGATGCATAACTTCTAGGTCTTTACTTTGTATTGGCGTGCAATAAACTTAACTCGTTACAGATGCTCAGTCATTCTCTTTACTAATTATTCTTTTTCGACCCGTCAAATAAGGCGTTACCAATATTCATATCTATATGACAATAATTATCCTTGAAGCAAAAGCTGAATAGATTTTGACGTAAGGACATAAACGATTTTATCGATAATCAATAGTGTTCTTTTCTACCGTGTCGAGATCTGAATAGCAATAAAACGTTTTATTCACATGTAATAATCTATATGTTCTAATTTAGGTTTAGTCTGGCACGAGGCCAAGTGGAAAGAAATTTCAGGAAAAGAAGATTGTGCTTCGGCAATCTTTGTACTTGTATGTCTGCCTTTAAAATCAGCATTTGAAATCCATTTTTTGCGGGACATTTGTAGCTTTCTTAATGTCTCTCCGAAACCCCCCCCTCTCTCTCTCTCTCTTTCTTTCTCTCTCTCTGTATATATATATATATATTCGAGTCATGATAGTGTTGTGATATAAAAATACGAAAGTAAAAGTTCACTTACCAGATGGAGACAGACTTTTTTGACACTGTCGAAGGTGCGCTGCAAGAGGACACACTAGCCCCATACCTGTGTATCATCTGCCTAGACTACGTGCTTTGAACGTCGATAGATTTAATGAAAGAAAACGGCTTTACGCTGGCAAAGGCAAGAAGCAGAAGGTAACGCGCACGAACGATTACAGACGCAGACTACGCTGATTACATAGCGCTTCAGGCAAATACGCCCGGCCAGGCCCAATCCTTACTGCATAGTCTGGAACGAGCAGCAGGTAGCATAGACCTCCATGTCAACGCAGAAAAAACAGAGTTCATGTACTTTAATCAGAGAGGCGACATCTGCACTCTAAATGATAGATCTCTTAAATTTGTGGACAAGTTTACCTACCACGGAAGTAGCGTCTCATCAACCAAAATGATATCTACATGCGACTAGCGAAGGTACGGACAGTTATCGATAGAATATCGGTTATAGTGAAGTCAGTCCAATCAGATAAAATAAAGCGCAGTTTTTTCCAAGAAGTAGTCGTGTCAATACTGCTGTATGGATGCACCACATGAACACCGACTAAGCGTATCAAGAGAAAGCTTGACGGCAGTTGCATAAGAATGCTGCGAGCTGTACTGAACAAGTAATGGAAGCAGAATCCCACAAAGCAGTACTTGTACAGACATCTGCCACTCATCTCGAAAACCATCCAAACAAGACCAGCAAGACATGTGGGACGCTACTAGAGAAGTAAGGGCGAGCTCATAAGCGATGCACTTTTGTGTACCCCCTCACATGGACGAGCAAGGGTAGGACAACTTGCTAGAACCTATCAACAACAGCTCTGTACTGATACAGGATGCAGCCGGAAGACCTACTGAGACCGATAGACGATAGGAACGAGTGGCGAGAGAGTGTCAAAGAAATCTGTACTAGCGGCACGCAATGATGATGATATACCTGAACGTGCAGGATGTGACACAAGGTCAATTTTTGAGAGGAGTTTAACAGGTTTGAATTCAGAGTTTTCCTTCGCCTAGACTGGTTGTAATGCCAAGGTTAAAGAGGTCAGCCTTGCCCTAATATTAATGCTTAGCTGGACGGTAAATAGTTATCATACATTGCCCAAGGATATTAGGACTCTATGAAAAGCAAATTGCTTCGTTTAGGCTTTGATTATATATATATATATATAGAGAGAGGGGGGGAGAGATAGTGAGAGAAGGACGCACTCGTGGTGTAATGGTGACCGTTAAAGGAATCAGACACAGCGGTCAAAATTCAAATGCTGAACGAGGGAATTCGCATTTCACATAGCGCTAATACTTTTGGGAAAGATATGAATCCAACTATTCTCCCTCCAGCTAGGGACAAATAGTAGGATAGACTGTGCTTGTTAACTTTGGTATGGAAACCAGTCTAGGAGTAAAACTCTAAATTCAAACCTGTTAAACTCCGCTTAAGAAATTAACCTTGCATTTCATCCTGTTCATGAAGAGGGACTGTAAACATATATATATGTATATATATATATGTGTGTGTGTGTGTGTGAGAGAGAGAGAGATAGAGAGAGAGAGAGAGTGTGTGTGTGTGTGTGTGTGTGTGTGTGTGTGTGTGTGTGTGTGTGTGTGTGTGTGTGAGGTCAATGAAAGTCGTAGTTTCGTTTCGCCTCTTTTCCAATCTTTTTTTCTTTTTTTAACTACGTTACGTTTTTAAAATAACTTTCAAACACTAATCATATTACACAGAACGCAACTAACTGAAATGAAATGTTTGAAAACTATTTTTTCCGTTTCGTTTATTTAACAAATAAAAAATCTAATTTAAAAAATTTAAATTTAAATTTAGATGATACACCCCTTATTCAAACGCCCTGTGGAAGGTCTAATGCTAAAAAAACAAACACGAACTATTGAGGCAAAAAATTCGACAATAAATAAAATCATCCTCTGAAGCAGGACGCTGACAGGATATTACTGATATATATATATATATATATATATATTGTATACTTAAGTAGCAAGTCGTTACGTAAACTTGTTTGGTTGAATACCTCGGTTTGTTTCTTTTTCAAAATCTTTAAATGAAGACGTTTGAGTCTTCTTGCTATTCTTCTTATGTCTGGGTCAAGATAGTGAAGAAAGTACCCTATACTAGCCCTAGCGCTTTCGACCAATTCGCTGGTCATCCTCAGGGGTTGTGTTAGGCTTTTTGTTGCAGTTAGTTTTATTTATATTAATTTGGAGTGGTTTTTTTGTTTTATATATATATATATATGGGGGTGCAAACAGGAAAATATCTACCTTATTGGATCCATTGTGCTGCCTATTTTGACATTCACGAAACTCGAGTAGAAGGAAATCTTTATTTTTATATCATCATCAAGGCATACCGATAGTATGGATTCCATTGATACTCTCTCACCATCCGTCCCTATCGGTCATCGCTATCAGTACGGCATCCAGTATCCACACAGAGTTGATAGATATAAGTTTTTTTGATCGCTCTACACGGGTGTGTAGGAATCCACTGGAGAATGATTACGTCCTTAATTTACTAGTACTGCCCTGCGTGTCTTGCTCGTCATACTTGGGTGGTTTGCGAGATGGGAGGTAAGTGGTTGAGCAACAGCAGTTTTATAGAGTGCTGCTTCCTGGATCCATTTAGAACAATACACAGCCTATTTTTATAACTCCTATCAAATGCAGTTGGCTCTATTTATAAAAGAAAAAAGTAAAAGAAAAAGAAAAAAGAAAAAAATGAGTCCTTTATATCGGTGTTTGAGCAAAAGTTAAGAAAGAATAAACATATATTCAACGCCGTTTGGTGATTGTCACTTTCTCATTTATGCGATCATCAGAGCATTTTTCGGTCTAATATATATATAAAGAAAAAACAAAAAGAAACTGTACCAATCCCTCCAGGTAAACGTTTTTGTTTTTTCCACAGCTTATTTTTTCTTTAGCTGCTGAGTCATCAACCTACTTGTTTTATTCCTACCGACTCCTTGCCGTCAAAGAGTTTTTCTGACGAAACGTGACCGAAAAAAAGGGTCTTTTTTTTTAGAAATCACAAAGTATGCTCTACTTAAATCTATACTAAAATTCTGTACGTACCAAGAGATTTTTATATACTTCAAGCACCGGTACGATATATATATATATATATATATATATATATAAGTAAATAATGGAAGTCAATCCGACATTATAGAGAAAATCGATATATAAAGTAATCCAAGAAGCAGAAGAATTTAATTTGAATGAAAGTCAGTCGACACTACAGCGTTTCGGTTCTAATGAACCATTATCAGGACTCGTAGGGATGATATTGGTGATGTTAAATCAACGATGGATGTTTGGTAAAATATAAAAATAAGGATGATATATATATGCAAAGAAAGAGGTAACCGTTTCTGACATGACTTTCTCATGTATGCAGTTGGTCAAAAAATGTTCTCCTGTTTTTGAAGGAATACGCAGTAATAAGTAGGTTTTTGTATTTACGAATCATCCTAAAGTCATCCAAGTGAAATGTCGAAGACGAGGGATATGTTTGTCTATAGGATAGAATATACGTTGGTTGGTTGGTTGGTTGGTTTGGCGGCATATCAACCCCTTTTTGGGTCATTTAACGCCGAATTAAGTCATTTTGATAATTACAAACCATCCAGTTTAGTATAAGTATACTTTTTTGTTTACACACAGTTAAATGTCAAAAACAGCTCTATTTCAAACAATTTAGTTAAGCATAAGTATACAGTTTTGCTCTATTTGACCCGTTGATAGGACCCTGTCAGGTGCTACCACTCCGAGCCAGAGTGGACCTGCGAGCAATGACAATGAAGGGATACTCCGTATTCCCTAAAGCTCCAGTATTGTTGGAACCTCACCATCAGATCGTTTAGTGTCATATGCGGGATACTCGTTGAGCGGGGCGTGGTTTTACCCTTCTGTAGAGATTCAGTCGGTGTATTCTACAGCCCCCAGTTGACTGGGGAGCAGAATGTAAGTAAATATTGGAAGTAAAGAGAAAATTGATAAACAAGGTAATCCGAGAAGTAGAAGAATTTAACGTGAAAGAAAGTCAATCGCGTTTCGGTTCAACATCACTAGATATCATCCTTCCCAGTCCTGATGATGGTTCATTTGAACCGATACGTTATAACGTCAATTGACTTTCTTTCACATTAAATTCTTCTGCTTCTTAGATTACCTTGTTTATCATTTCTCTCTCTCTCTCTCTCTCTATATATATATATATATATATATATAAACATTACAAATGCAAACAAACGGTGTGCACCAATCAAATCCCTTGTCGTAACTGATCATATCTGGAAAAAATGGCTAAACATTAGCTAGATGGAGCTAGCATTATCAGTTGCCTAAATTAATTTGTACAACACAAGTGACAATATCTTAAAATATGAGAGGTATTTTTTCGCACCCCCTCTCTCTATATATATATATATATAAATGTGTGTGTGTGTGTGTGTGTGTGTGTGTGTGTGTGTGTGTGTGTGTGTG
>CAUZXS010002020.1:95000-98392 GCA_963585895.1 Sepioteuthis lessoniana
ATAAACCACAAAATGAGCACATGTTTATAGGCCAGAATTTTACCAGAAATCTATTAAGCCCAGTTATATTCCCCAAAGGAGTGTCCTGTATATGACATTAAACAATCTGATGGTGAGACTCCATGCCCTTTCTTTTGGGAATGTGGATTAACCTTTATTTCTATGGCTTCCGGGTCCTCTCTGGCCCAGAGTGGTAGCACCTGATAGGGTCCTCTCCGTGGGTCAAAAAGAACTAAACTGAGTACTTATGCTAAACTGAATTGTTTGAAATAGAACTGTTGTTACATTCAACAGTGTGTAAAAAAATCTGTTCTTAAGCTAAACTGATTTGCTTGAAATAGAACTGTTTATATGTATAAAAATAGATTTGACGTTAAATAACCTAAAATGGTTTATGTGCCGTAAAACCAAACCAAACCCAACCAAACCATACCAGTAAACCATTTATGACCTCTAAATAGCGCTTTGTTCGAGAAAAATGATATCAAATAAGGCTCTAACATATATAAATGCGCAAAAAATAATCAAAAAATGGCAGCACAATGTCAATATATATATATATATATATACATGTATGTATATTTATATGTATGTATACCATGACCCATTTTCAGTATTCAAAATTTTAATAGAGGCCAAAACTCAGCGATAGAGGGCTCTTTCATCCAATTTATGGATTATTTTAAAGAATATGATAATGTTTTACAATAGAAGTGCATTTCATAATGTTTTATAATAAAATGCACTTTCGCTTGTATGTCATACAAAGATAGATTTCCTTGAATTTTAAATCATCCACTAACAACCTTGAGTTTTTTTTTTACATTTGTACACTTTCATATATATATATATATATATATATATATATATATATATATATATATACGTGGGTCATTCGATAATTATAGTGATTTTTCCCGTAATTATAAACTTAGCAATGTTTGAAGTAGGTTTATAGTATAAATTAATTTACCCTAACAAAAATATGCTTTATTCAAAATGGTGGCAAATTACACAGAATGCTCCCGGATTGAACAGAGTTCTCTTATCAAATCTTTCGTGCCTGCGTTATACAAACCATGTGAAATTTACAAAAGAATGTTTAATATCTATGTAGAGGCAAGTTTTTGTCAAAAATATTTACAAATGGGATTGATTGTTTTAAAAATGTCGAAAGAGAATTCTAGGCTGGCTAACAATGGCGAGCACACCTGAAATGGTGGATTCATGTAATATACTCATATTAGGTGAGAGAAGAGTTACAATTGAGGATATTTCTGAACAACTGTGAATTTCTGTATGTACAACGCACAAATTTTACATGATGACCTAGCCATTTAAGGTCAACTGTAATTGGGTTTTAGCATGACAATGTAAGGCCTCATGTTGCAACAAAAACAATGGAAATCATCAGCCATTTTTGTTAGGTACATCTACCACATCTTCTGTACAGTCCAGATCTGGCCCCTCTTATTGCCACTTGTTTGGCCCCACTGTGAATTTCTGATTAGAACAAAGTTTACGAGCAGGGATGAAATTAAGAGCACCAGGAGTAAAGGGCTAAAAACTCAGTTCAAAGATTGCCCGACTGCTTCTCTACAGAGGTGTAAGACACTCATCCAACGAGTGTCCTTATCATATGACACTAAACAATCTGATGGTGAGGTTCCTCTATTGCTGGAGCTTTGGGGAATGCGGGGTATCACTTTAATGCCATCACTCTCATGTCCACTCTAGCCCATAGTGGGGGTACCTGATGGCGTCCTATTTATAGGTGACATAGAACTAAACTGTGTACTTACGTTAAACTGAATTGCTTGAAATAGAACTGTTTTAACATTTAAAATTCGCACTTTTGCTAAACTGAATTGCTTGAAATAGAATTGTTTTAATATTTAAACTGCATACTTATGCTAAACTGTTGTTCAAAATAGAACTGGTTTTGACATTGAACCTGTAGGTAAGCTAAACTGAATTTTTTCAAAATAAAACTGTTTTAACATTTAATTCTGTGTAAACAAAAACTATACTTATACTTAACTGAATTGTTTGAAATAGAACTGTTTGACTAAAATGAATAGCTTAGAATATTGTCAATGTTTTTGACAATTAAACTGTGTACTTATGCTAAATTGAATTGTTGGAAATAGAAGAGTTTATTTGTATAAAAATTGATTTCGCATTAAATAACCTACAAAGGTTGATATGCAATAAAACACTAACAAACCAAAAACAATCCAAATATTCTTATGCCGAAGGAAAGCAAGATTGTTTTTCGATGAGATAAACGTCTTTTAAAGAATGGAGATTATATGAAAAAAATAAAGCAAAATTTATTTTTAAATAAATAAGAGTCGTTATATGACCAAATTCACCTTATTTATTGAATGGCTCCCCTTTATATATATATATATATATATATATGTGTGTGTGTGTGTGTGTGTGTGTGTGTGTGTTTCTCTCTGTCTATGCGTCAATCTGTGTGTATAATGCTTCATTATTAGATAGATAGATAGATAGATAGATAGATAGATATGAACAAACTTGACTAGATAACTAAATAGATATGAGATGACTAAAATCAATATAAACACACACACACACACACACACATACACACGCACATGTATATATATATATATATAATCAGGCTAACACACACACGTACGCATGCGTGCACATGCACAAATATTCACACACATATATAAGCAGACTGATATACACTTGCGCACACACACAAACGCCCTCATACACAGTTATCTATCTATCCATCTTTATGTAAGAATGTTGCGAGCAATATTGAACAGGTCCTGGCAGCAACACCCCACACGGCGCCAACTGTACGGCCACCTACCACCTATCACGAAAACTATACAAGCTAGACGAACCAGACATGCCGGACACTGCTGGAGAAGTAAAGACGAGATCGTAAGTGATGTGCTCCTGTGGACCCCCGCATATGGCCAATCCAAAGCAGGACGACCAGCTCGAACATTCATACAGCAGCTATGTGATGATATGGGATGTAACCCCGAAGACCTGCCGAAGGCGATGAATGATAGGGAGACGTGGAGAGAGAGGGTCAGGGATATCGGTACTAAATATTGATGATATATCTATATATATATATATATATATACATGCACGCACTCACATACACATAAACAGACAAACACAAACGCACACCGATTAAATATATGTGTATTACTTTTATATATATATATATATATATATATATATATATATATATATATATATATATATAAATTAAGAGTAATAAAAATTTCACTCCTTATCGTCTCATTGATATAAATTTTATGTATCAACCATGCAACACATAAGAATTGTTTTTAGTACCGACCAATCTATATATCAATACACACACACACACA
>CAUZXS010002021.1:7500-67079 GCA_963585895.1 Sepioteuthis lessoniana
GTTTGTCAATGGTCTGGGAGACTGAGATTCAATCCTTGATCAAGTCATATCAAAGACTCAAAAAATGGTACTTGATGTGTCCTTGTTTAACCCTCAGCATTATAAGGTACGGATCAAAGGTAAAGTGGAGCAATCCAGGAAAAGAAGTAGTGCCCTTCCCTACACTTCCATGTAGTAGCTAATAAAAAGGGAGCCTTTGGGTCGCCCTCAACTACAGTTGCCAACTTACTTATATTTATTTGAAGGGAAAAGATCAGGAATGCACATGTGTTTGTGTGTTTGGTTTAGTTTCTTGTTTAATGGCATATCAACCTTTAAGGGTTATTTAATGTCAAAACTGTAGAAGGACAGTAGTGGTACTATTTAATCCATGCCTGAGGGGATAAGGAACTTCATACTTTTCTCAAGGTATTAGTCTGTAAGTGAATGTAATAGCATGTCTCGAGGTCAAACTTACTCACTTCAAGGACACAAGTCATCACTAACCATTTAACTAAGTGTACTCCCCCACTTTGTGTGTGTGTGTGTACGCTGATCTTAGGTCATACAGTCCCAAAACTTATACCATCTCTAAAATTGGTCATTTAAAAAAAAAATGAAATTACCTATTTGATCTTATAGTATCCTGTACTTGACCTCTGCATTGGTTCACTTTGTTTATCTCTGATGAGCTCTACCCCACCTAACTCAATGATTTCCAAGTATGCATTTCTAATACAGCCTTACCATATATCTAGCACCTAAAACATATATATATATATATATATATATATGAGATTGTTCAAATAGTTCCAAGCCTCACCCTAAAGAAGAGCTGTAGCAAAACATTTTTGTTGCTGCAATATACTTCTGATAAAACTAGAAAAACTAATTCAGATTTCAGTCTTAATTTCTGAGCAGATGAGGTCCATACAAAGGTGAGAGGTGTACATCAAATCTAAAATCTCAGTGAGGCTAAGAACTTTTTGGACAATCCTCGTGTATATATATATATATATTGTGTGTGTGTGTGTGTACATATATGTGTATGTGTGTGTAAATATGTGTGTGTGTGTGTACATATATGTGTATGTGTGTGTAATATGTGTGTGTGTGTGTGTACATGTATGTGTGTGTGTGTAAATATGAATGTGTGTGTGTGTACATGTGTGTGTGTGTGTGTGTGTGTGTGTGTGTGTGTGTAAATATGAATGTGTGTGTGTACATATATGTGTGTGTGTGTGTGTGTGTGTGTGTATATGCAGTATGTATATGTAAATCTCTTCAGTGCCACTCACTTAGATTAAAAGATATTTCTTCATGGAAGTCTGTGAAATCTTTACGGAAGAATATTGACTTAATATCCATAAAAAAAAAAATAATTGGTAAATCTATTTTCTGTCAAGTGGATTTATCTTTTATTGTCACAATTTTGATTTGCATTTATTCCGTGTGAATTTTTAAACGACAAAAGAAAGATTGTAAAACAATCCAAATTTTGCCTGAACACCTTGTATCTAGTAATCCAACTCCTCCATTATGTGCAGGCTGTGACACAAGGTCAAAAGGAGGAAAGTTGGTTTGAATTCAGAATTTTTTTTCCTTCTAAGACTGGTTCACTTACCCAGACAAAAGAACCCAATCTGCCCTACTATATACCCATAGTTGGTGGAGATGGATTTATGTCTTTCTCAAGGTCGTTAGTATAAAATGAAAAGCAAACATCTTCATCCAAGATTTGAACTGCTAATAAATCACTGAGTGAAACTCACAACCAATCATTGACTTCAAACTAATTTGATAAATCTCATTGATCACAGAAGTTATAATTAAATGTATTTACATTTTTATTAAAAGATATCACTAAAAATTTTTAGGGTGAGAAAGAATTATACATTTTTAATTATTCATATACCTATTCTATCCATTCAAAGGCCAAATTCTAATTAGAAATTTAAAACTTGCTACTGTCCAGAGTATAGTAAAATGATTCGTTAACGCTTGTGGCAAGCATATAAAAGACGAAAAATGACTTGCTCTCCTCTGGTCATGAGGTAAAAAGAAGACGGCAATTTATACCAGTTCATATAACACTGAAGTCTTGTAAAGTAATGAAACTTCTCCAGCTTTGTATGCAGATTATCTGCTACTGGTTTGCGTAAGAAGCCTCTGTTTTTCCTTTGTCCCCATTCGAGTTAAATTGCATATCAACGAGTAGGACGTATAATTTGTTGATCATAAATAATACGGAATTTTAAAAACTGATCCTATGTTCTTTCAAATACTTTCTGTAATTTTAAGACGAGTCATTATCACTTCAAGAGTCGTTCATACTATTCATTGCATTCTTTCTTTCTTTTCATGATTTCCTTTTGCTTTTTGATAATAAAGATTGTAAGATTACTTGCTTTGATCCAAGATTATATATACAACTAATATTGCTGGATTACAATAAATGATCCAATACATAAATCAATACACATATATTCAAAAGAAAAAAAAGGAGTAGAAGAAGCTGTTAATTGACTTCTCTTGTTTGTTGACAAATGGAGGCTTCAGTTCATATGTCATCATTTCCAGAAATGAAAGCTTCCTTTTAATGACAACTTAGGTATATTTTGTTATAGAAAGCAACATCTGCATCTTTTAAATTCACAGTTCATTTGTGATTGAGAGATAGGTATATTTCTTTTTCTGTAACCTGTTTCTGCCTTGAATAGAACGTGCCATATATTTAGGTTTGTTGTTTTTGTCATTTTATTTTCTCACATGCGACAGTCTTGCTTATTGATTTGACAAGGAGTGTATTAACAGTACTCAGACCTTATATTAATACACGATATATCCTCCTTGGGAGTTAAATCAGACCTGTTCTCTCATATATATAATCATACACTAGGGTTATGCTTGCAGTATTATGGTTAACACCACTGGAAATTGACTCAGCATCCCAAGTTCAAATCCTTAACTTGTATGAATGCTCTTGAGAAAGGCATGAGTCTCTCTGTTCCCTCTGAGCCATTGGGTAAATAGTTGGGAAGACTAGGCTCTTTAACCTTGTTACAGCAACCAGTCTAGGAAAACTCTGAAATCAAACCAGTTGTACTCCACTTAAAAATTGACCTTGTGTCACATTTTGCCTGTTTGTTTGGGTTTTTTTTTGTTTAATCATATTTACCAACCCCTCTGCTTGGGCATAATATGACACAAGGTCAATTTTTAAGTGGAGTTTAACAGGTTTGAATTCAGAGTTTTCCTTCTACTAGACTAGTTGCTTCACCAAGGCTGAAGAACCTAGTCTGTCCTACTATTTATCCATAGCTGGAGGGAGAATATTTGCATTCATACCTTTCCCCAAAGGGTATTAGTGCTATGTGAAATGCAGTCAGTCAGGTCCAGGATTTGAACTCGTGTCGCCGTGTCCATATCCTGCAACGATAACCATTACACTACGGCCACCTTTTTTTTTTTTGTTTAATTGTATATCATCCTTTGTGGGTTATTTAAGGATAAAGGCATCCTTGTAGAAAAACAGCAATGATACTATTTAACCCATAGATGAGGGGATAAGGGAGTTCATGCCTTTCCCTAGGGCATTTGTCCAAAAGTGAATGATCTGAGTTCAAACTTGCTTTCTCTGAGGCTGCAATCCAGTACTTTAGCCATTGCATCACAGAGATTTCCCACTTTGCCTGTGTTGGAAGGGTTGGATAAATATATATATATATATATATATATATATATAATATATATATATATATAATGTATGTTGTCATCCAAAGACAGACTGTTTTGTTCTATTAGAACTCATCAGTATGGCTAGACAGGCTAGACTCCCGAAGCTGGGATTGAAACTTGGCTGACTGAAACGCCAATCCAAGATTCTACGACTCAGCCATGAGGAAACCAGTATAAGTGAAAGAAATTTAAACGCTTATGTATCACATTTGTTTACATATATCCGCTTAACGTCTACCAAAAGCTCAATTCATATGAAGTGCCTTGCTTTACGCTTGTGGCAAGCGTTTTACTTCTCTTGCTAGAGAGCTCAAACCTACAGGGGTAGTGGAGCATATATATTGTCATCCACATACAGATCTGTTTCGTTCTATCAGAACGCATCAGTGTGGCTAGACAGGCTAGATTCCTGAAGCTGGGATTGAAACCTGGCTGACTGTAACGCCAATCCAAGATTCTACCACTCAGCCATGTGGAACCCAGCGCATATGATCATATTGATTCCAAATACCATTATTATTCAATGCTGAAGACTTTGAAAATTTTGGGAAAATATTTATTATTCTCTTGGAAGAATTTGTTGTATACAGGTTAAGATTGGCATTGTTCTTCAGAGTGTTACAATTTTATTTTCAGTCGTTATAGTTTGAGATTTTGATATAAAAAGAAATTTTCTGGAAATATTAGTACAGAAACTGTCTTGACTTCATTTTCTTTTGGCTGATAAACCTAAAGGGAACTTGATTGGCGCTGGTCCCATTATCTAATTTGGTTATGGGGGTGCTACTTATGTAGTATATCTCGAGCAGAAATAGCCTGCTGGAACTCATTCTTCTTCAGGTCGACAACTGGTTTAAATTGGGAGTTTTCCTTCTTCTGGATTGGTTGCAATACCAAGGTTAAAGAGTCCTGTCTGCTTCACTATTTATCCATAGCTAGAGTGATAATCATTGGATTCATATCTTTCTCAATTAGTTTTATGTATTTTCACGTTGTGAAGATAAAAAACTAATCGTCAGAGCCTTGTATTGTTTTGATAAATTTTCTTTCTTTCTTTTTTTTTTTTTTTTTTTTTTTTTTTTTATGTACAAAGGTGTCAAATTAAGAGTCATGATTTTCTGTATATCAAATTGCATCTGATTAAATTTTCTGTATAATAGAATTGTATGTGATGCAATTATCTTTGCCAAAAAAATCACTGTCAACATCCAGTGAGAGTGTTGACTTGCTATTGTTGCTAGATGATCTCTCTCAATCAATGATCTATTGACATACTAATCTGTAATATACTTAGCCAAAAACCTAAAATACACATACACCCTCTTCGGCTCTGTAAGGTTTTCATATTTTTTCCCTACTTTCTCTCTCATTTGTTTTTCTTTCACAATGCAATTTTCTTGCTAAAAAAAAAAAAAAAAAAAAAAAAAAGCAACAGAAAGTGCAAAAATTAATTAATGTGCTTCATGTTGTCCCGGGAATAAAGCAAACTCTCTCCAGTTAACAATTTGCTTGGTCTCTTGAGACTGCAACCTGTTTTCTTGTCTGAGCGTGCAATTCTCTCCTTTTCTTTAGTTGAGCAAGTGCCATCAAGGCGGGCGGGCGCAATGCCTCAGTTGGTCAGCTGCTGCTGCTGCTGTATAATAACTGTCTGGACTGGCTTCAGTCTGAAGGGAAATCACAAATAGCTTTTTTCCATTTTAACACCCATATTTGTTTTGTTTTTTTGTTTTTTTTTTAATTCATTTATTCTTGTCTTGTCCCTCTTATAATTTTCTACCTTTTGTGCTTGTCTCTCATTGATATTTGTTCAGCCTCTTTCACTTAAAGAAGATCCCATTGTAAGCAAATGACAAATATGCGAGTGCAATCATGATTAAAAGAAACTTTTATCAAGTTTGCAAATATTGCTTCATTTCTAATGAATTACCAATAAAATGAATTTAATGGTCAATTTCAATATACTGAAATGCTTTATAAATGTTGGGATAATAAAGTCAATCTGGAATTTATTTGTCACGCTGTCAGCAGTGCTTAGAATATACTGACTGTATCCCCAGCAGAGAATTAAGACCCCCCCCACGTCCCAAAAAAGAGATGTCTTAGGTATGAAACTAAACTGCATCTGATGGTGTGGCCACCAGTTCTAGAGATCTGGAGAATGTGGAGTATGCCATTACTCCCAGTTCCACTCTGATCTAGAGTGGTCATATTTGCTAAGTTAACAATTATGGGCTGAATTGATTAAAATTAATTAAAAATTATTTATATTCTCTTGGGGCCATAGGTAAAAAAAAAAATGAAAATATGAATATACAATGATGGTGATTCTCTAACCTCTTGGCATAAAATAACCCGAGATTGGTTGACCTGTTATTGAAATCAATTAATCATTGGAATTTATTTGCTATTGGTTACTACCTTATACTTGTGTATGAAATATATATGGAAATATAACAATGATTGTATAAAATATATATATATATATATATATATATATGGAAATGTAAAAACCATTATGAGCTTGAGGTAGTATGCATCGGACTACATTTAATGTAAATAACAGTAATTGATTTTTATTTTCATTTTGTTTCTTGAGAGAAATAGAAAATAACAGATAATTTTTTTTTTTTTTTTTTGATGAGAGTTTAGTTCTTCAGCTTAGACTGGTGATATTTTAAGAAATTGATATTTTGATATATTCAAGCAATGATCAAGTTTTATATTTATTTTATATCTTAGCATAATTACTGTCAATAATGATGGAATCATTTATGTATGAAATGGCACCCCAGCTTGTCTATAACTTTCAAGATGGTGAGATCAGCCATGTTGCCGAGCCAAGAATACAGGAGCATTGGTCAGCTTTAATCCTTTCAAATCTTTTGAGTAATCAGAAAGAAAGAGGGAGAGAGAGAGAGAGAGAGAGATGAAAGGATAAGTTGTAAAGAAAAAGAAATTGAAAAATAGATGATTTAGAATGATGCAGAAAAGAGAGAAATTATAGAAATTTATTGGGAGAAAACTGCAAGAGAGAAAAAGTGATATTTTTCAATCATTCATAAATTAAGACATTTCTATATATAGATATATTTCGTAGTCTATCAAATGTATTTAAAAAAGAAACGAAAAAAACATCCAAGTATATTATACTCTGCATCTATTGAAATAGTGTTATTGAAGCGAGGCTGATTATTTGTAACTCTGGCAGTACATCTAGAAGTTTCAGATGAATTAGAATGAACTGTTGCCTGGGCATTTCCCTCATCTAAAAAAAATTTGCTATTTAAAGATAAAAACCATCTGATATCAATTTTTAGTCATTTTCTTTCTCATAAAATGTTTATAATCTATTTTAACCCACTCCTCTGCCACCCCCTATATCTCTCATCACAGATTTTTTTTTTTTTTTTTTTTTTTTTTTTTTTTAGCAATGTGTGACTTGTATATGTTAGAACAAAACTTCTACTGGACTTTAACCCGATAGGCTCGTAATATATATATATTGCTGACACTGCTGCAAACATTCATTCTGTACAGTTGATTCAAATGTTTTTTCTTATCTTTTTATACTACAAAGTCATATCATTAAAAAAAAAAAGTTAATTTTACTAAAATAATGCAGAGTCAGGAACAATTAGTTTCTAAACATTTTTAGAGGATGATTTCATGACCGTGTTATAACATTTTAAGAATTGTAGATAGTATTAAATAAAATCAGCAAATGTATTTGAGCTTTGTATTCTGCTGTATCAGATATTATTCCTCCAAAAGCTTTGTTAAATAATTTTATATCAAAGACAACTCTTACTTTTAGTTATTTTATTGTCTAGAACAGTCCAACCATGAAACTTTCTGTTAAATCTATTGTAATGTGCAATATATATGTGCGTGCATATATATATTCCTCCACAGACGGATCTGTTTCGTTCTATCAGAACTCATCAGTGTGGCTAGACAGGCTAGATTCCCGAAGCTGCAATCGAAACTTGGCTGACTAAAATGCCAATCCAAGATGCTACCACTCAGCCATGAGGAAACCAGCACAAGCGAAGGAAATTTAAACGCTTATGTATCACATTTGGTTACATATATCTGCTTAACGACTACCGAGAGCTCAATTCATATGAAGAGCCTTGCATTACGCTTGTGGAAACCATTACTTCCCTCGCTAGAGAGCTCAACCCCACAGGGGTAGGAGGAGCATATATATATATATATATTGTCATCCACAGACAGATCTGTTTTGTTCTATCAGAACTCTTCAGTGTGGCTAGATTCCCGAAGCTGGGATCGAAACTTGGCTGACTGAAACGCCAATCCAAGATTCTACCACTATATATATATATATATATATATATATATATATATATATATATATAATCTTGTGCTCACTTGGATTCAAGTAATTTTTAAGTAAAATCATTAATAAGTTTTGTTTGGTAATTTTGCCAATTTCTATCATGGATTTTTCTGTTGACTAATTTTCATTCCGTTGTTCTTTTTTTTGTGAATAAAATAAAACTGTTTATATCAGTCAAAGTTATTTACCAATTCTAAGAGAAGTTTTCTTGTATTTTTAAAAATATCTGGAGTACCTATTGTTACTGGGGGGGGGATTGCAGACAGAATGTCTTAATGAAATAATTCTCTTATATTTTAGTGAGATTCTATGGATATAGAAATATTATATAAATACAGAGATTTTCAAACATTTAAAAAAATTCTGATTAGTTTCTAAGAACCTCTTTATACAGAATAATTCTTGTCTTTCATCTTCTGCAAATATGTTGAGTCTATTTTCACTATTTACTCATGACTATCCAACATAGAGCAGGCCATGTGAAAAATCTGAGTTGAATTACATTTATCTATAAGGGCAAAATAATTTCACTATAAAATCAAAGTCGAAGCTTTAGATGAGTATATAACGAATTCAATAGAAATTAAGATAAAACATTGTTCTACAGGAATTTTATCATCATTAACACCTGCTGACTGCACAAATTCTATTGACTATCACTTTTGGTAGGTCCTCTAAATGGCATCCAATGTCTAGTTACTGGTGTGTCCATGAGTAGAAGTCCATAGGAGAATGTTATTTATGAATTTATCTTTACATCCCCAGCAGTTTTCTCAGCATATTGTTTTTATCTCTTGCATTCAATTTGAAAATGATTAATTCTATAAATTTTCATTGTTGATTGATCCAGTTTTGTTTATTAAAGCTAAACTGTAATAAAATGTAACATATCTCACCAATAAATATGGCATTTAAGTTTCCCATGGCTTCCAATAAAAATTAAGAAAAAAAAATTTCATCAGATAAGAAAAAAATTCCATGAATATTAAATTGCAACTTGCCTGCTTTTGTGACACTCATTCCCAAATATTTTGTTCTAAATTTTGTTGAAACCATTTGAATTCCATCTCTTAAGAATGATAATACAAAGGGAAATATTTTTTAATAGAATGTCTGGAATTTTTGCGGCTATCTTGTTTGGCTCATACAATTATTTTTTCTTCTTTCTTTCTAATTTTGAATTGGTATCCATCTACTGATTACAATGGTTTTTGTTTTTGCTTTGTTCTTCGTTTTTTTTATTATTATCAGAATCAGTAGGGTATAGTGATGAATTATCAAAAACCATTTTTCTTACTTTGATATTGTTTTGTTGTATGTTGATGTTCTTATTCATATTTGAGAAATGATAAAAATGTAGACTTCAAAGTCAAAAAGAGGTTCTTCATTTAGATGCACTGTGATAATATTCACTGTTATCGATACAAACTAATGTATATATGGGAATGAGATTTGCTTTTTATTTGCTTCTCTCTCTTTCTTTTTCTCTCTGTTGTAAATTAGACTTAAATGTGTGGAAATATCAGATTTTTGATCAAACTGATATCATTATTGTTATAGCATGCTCAATAATGGAAAAAATTAATATTTTCTTTTCATATTGACACTTCAATTATCATAGTCGTAGTAGTAGTAGTAGTAGTAGTAGTAGTAGTAGTAATAGTTTAATTGATATGCCAAACTTAGTACTGAAGCACTTAATGTATTGAAGTAAATAAGTTAAATGGAAGAAACTTTAGATTTGACAAAATCAGTGCATTAAATAATCTCAAAATAAAGATCAAAGGAAAAGCAAAATCTAATAAAATATTATCCTAGATTGTTCCAAACTATTTGTAAGAATAATTTAATGCATCCCTTAATAATATCTATTTATCCTTTCTTTCTTTAATAACTAACAAAATTTTACATCTAATTATTTCTTTTTATATACTTTTTGAATTATATATTTAGCTTGGCTTATAAAAGTGATCATTTTATTTTTAAAAAGTGTCACAAATGCAAAAGTTTTGAAAGCACTGCTTTATCAACTATATGGAATATATTATTTATCAAAAGTTCTGATAAAACAAACTAGTTGAGTCACATTTCCAAAGGGACTGATTGTGTCCATAAGTAAAAATTTCATAGGAGAATATTATTTATGAGTTTTTCCTTACGTCGCCCCTAGTTTTCAGCATATTTTGTTGTCTCTTGAATTTAATTTGAAAATGGTTAATTCTATAAATTTTCATTTTTGGTTGATGCAATTTTGTTGATTAAAACTAAATTGTAATTACTAAGTACATTAATTTCATAAACTGAAAAACATGACTTTTGTTGTTGACCTATGCTTATCAAGTTTGTTTTATAAACCAATAATTTGTGAGTTTGAACTTCACTCAGTACAATTGTGCCCTTGTGTCAGACATAGGAAATAATCTCTAGGTATATTATAAACCTCAAATTGTTACTAATGTTAATATTTATTTACATTTTGAATCATAAATTTTGCTTGGCAAACTAAACTTGATTAATGCACCACAAAATCTATTTTTAAAAAGTGTAAAAAGTTTGGAAAGCTGTGCATTATCAATTACAGTAAAAGGTAAAAGTGACGTGGAAAAAATGATTCTGAGGCTTTTTTTTTTTTATATAAATCGTTAATCTTTTTAAAGATTTGATTTTAAAATAGTTGTCTTACTTTCTTGAAACTTTTCTAACGGATCTTCCAACAAAGGAAGAACAATACATGTACTTCTTTGGATCGTGATCTTCTTTGAAGAAGAAAAAGAATCTTGTTGATAAATTTTCGCATCTTTTAAGTAAAGTTGTTCAAAAATCATTTTGTTATGTGGGTTTTTTTAAATTTTTACTTACTATTTTCTCTTTAATTTTAAAAATATTCTGTATTTTTATCCAGCAAAATATTAATGTGGGATGGGGAATGATTACTAAAATATTTTATAAATCTTTCATTTAAAAAAAACAAAACTCTTTTCTTTTTATATTAGCCTTCAGTTTAGATATTATATGATCTTTGAAAGGACAAAGTGACTTTTTTAAGGATGACCATAAGTGATATAACTTATACTTTTTTTTTTTAAGGATGACTATGAGTGACATTATTGACTTTTTTAAAGGATGACTCTTGGTAATATTAGTTTTAAAGGATAGCTTATGTGAGATGATTTTTTTAAAGGTTGACATCAACATAGGTTACATAAAATTTTCTTCTGATTATACTGGTGAAAATGTTTTTATGTTAAGAGTATCTTAGCTTCTCAAACTATCTGTTTTTCAAAGTGAATTTTGCTACTAAGTTTGATGTTCATTGGCTTGTTAGGAAATGTTTTTAGCATCTATTATTTTTAGACATCCCCACCACTCCAAAAATCCCTCCCACCATATGGTTTGGTTTGGTTTGTTGGATTTTATGGCATATCAATCTTTGTAGGTTATTTAACGCCAAATCCATTTTTATGTAAATAATCTGTTCTATTTAAAACAATTCATAAGTACACAGTTTAATTGTCAAAAACATTTCGATTTCAAACTATTTAAGCAGTTATATGTAACAATTCAGTTAAGTGTAAATACAGTTTTAATGTTAAAAAACAGTTCTATTTCAAATAATTCAGTTTAGCATAAGCACGCTGTTTAAATGTAAGTATGGTTTAATTGTCAAAAACATTTCTATTTCAATCCATTCAGTTTACTCAAACAATTCATTTTAGCATAAGTATGCTGTTAGTTCTATTTAATCCATAGATAGGGCCCTATCAGGTGCTACCACTCTGGGTCAGAGCGGACCTGGGAGCAATGGCAATTTAGGGGTACTCCGCATTCCCCAAAGCTCCAGCATTGCTGGAACATCACCATCAGATTGTTTAGTGTCATAAACAGGACACTCGTTGGGGGGGGGGTCTTACCCCTCTGCAGAGGTGCAGTCAGTGTATTCTACAGCCCCAGCTGACTGGGCAACCACCATATGGGATATGAACTATTTTTTTATGGGCTAGTTCTTAGACTACGAACCATTTTTACTTGAAGCCACCTATTTGTATTTGTGCCTTTCTCAAGATAAATGATCCCCTGACTTACGGTACCTGGTGACACAGCTGGTTATTTTATTTATATATCAAATTTATTGTTAAAAGACTGAATGTTGATCGGAAATGTTCTGTTTAACAAAATGTGTATGCAACAATAAAAGCAAAAATAAATTTTGTTTGTCTTATGGCTTACAAATGCCCTATGCGATTCTTTCTTTAAGCTAGTTTAGTCACTTCAAAGATGGATGTTATGACTGTTATAAGTTTCTTTTTTTTTATGATGACATTTGACAGAATTTAAAATGTAGCCTTATAAAATTTCAGTCTAATTGTGATGGCTATATCAGTGGTCTTGTTAGTAGCAGTAACTGAAAATACAACATAACCAGTAGCTTTTGTTTAATGTTGGGAACGCCTATATGAAACAGCCTTCTCTCTTTCAGTTCAATATGATTTTCTTTTTCGTATTTACTACGGACTCTGTTCTTAATAAAAATTTTTGTATTTCATAGGGTGTATCAAAAATATTTTTGTCTTTTAATCACCTGTATTTCTTAAACTAATAATATATCAGTGTCTTAAACTCAAGGACTTAAAAGACCCATTATGTCAAAGGGTACAGTGGGCCAAAAATGAGAAGTGGTGGTGGTGGGGGTTGATTTTTTTTTTTTTTTTTTTTTTTCCCTATAATAATGCTGATCTACAATGCAGTTGATTGGCTACTATTTTTTTTTTTCTCGCTAAAATGGAAATGTGGGATATGTAAATTAGTATAAACTGTTGGTGCACAAATTGTATTTCAGGGGTAAAATTCAAATAAATTGAACGACAAATATAATCAAAATTGAGAAAGTAAAAGTAAATGTCTAATTTTTATTTCATTAAAGAAAGAAAAAAGAAAAAAAATAACTGATATAATAATTTCTTCTTATTTAACAATTCATTTTCAAACCTTATGCTGTCTGTCATCTCGGCTACACCCACCACATCAATATAAGCTGTCAAATCTATTTCTTATGTTAAGAAAAAAAAAATGCTCATGTTCTATTGTGTGAGTCAAGTTTTTAATATCTCAATCACTCTTCCGCTACAATTAATCGTTAAAAGAAGCCAATAGAAATTTTATTAACGTTCTTATTAAGAATGTTTTGTTTTTGTTTTTTGTTTTTGTTTTAAATGTATATAAAATTGGATGATTTCTACTTTTCTGTTTTTGATCATCAAGTGAAAGTGACTGAAATATCAAAGTACATTTTGCCTTTCTCCAGGGAGTAACATGATCAGGGGGTGAGGAACAAATTACCAAAATTTAGGAAAATATTAGTCACAAGTACCATAAAAAGCTCTATATACACTTTCTCTTAGTGACCATACCTTCTTTTTGACATGTTTTTAATTGCTAGCATTTAGTTTCTTCACTGCCTCACATTTTCAATTAATCACGGATTGAATTGTATAATGGTTAACGAGCTAGTTCAATTGACTATTTCAAGTGAGTTTGGTTCTTACAGGGTACTCATATGTTTAGCCTTGTGTCAAGCCAAGTTCAAGTTGGCATGATGGTTAGAGTGTTTACCAATGGCCCTGGAGACCGGGGTTCAGTCCCAGGTTGAGTCATACCAAAGACTCAAAAAATGGTACTTGATGCCTCCTTGCTTAACACTCAGCAATATAAGATAGGAATCAAGGGTAAAGTGGAGCAATCCAGGGAAAGGAGAAGTGCCTTCTCCTACTTCTCAGTGTAGTAGCTATTGAAAAGGGAGCCTTCTGGTCGCCCTCGACTACAGTTGCCAACTTTACTACTTTACAATTAACTGCCCTTAAAATGCTTAAACCAGTTTTGGGTTATATAGTCGGATATTGTTTCATTTCCTTCCACTTTCTGAATTTTGAAAGCAATTTCAGTGGCTTTAATCTTCAGTTTAAGGTTAAGTTTAGATTATTTGGTTTAATGGCATATCAACCCTTGATGGTTATTCACTGTCAAATCCTGTTTGTTTATATATATATATATATATATATATATATATATAAGATGTGATTTTTAAGTAGATATTTTGTAGGTAACATTTTTCAATGAGCCAGAGATCATTTGTTTGCACACAGCTAGATGTTATCAGATATTGCTATTTATTGTTTGCACACAGTTAAATGATTTCAAATATTGCTTTCTAACACTAATAGCTCTATTTGAACTCTGTTAAATGTTGTTAATTATTGCTATCAAATATCAATAATTCAATTTAATATCAATCATTTGTTTGTAAACAAATTGTTTCATGTACAGTAAATGATTAAACAGTTCTATTTGATCCATAGATGAGACCTTTACAGGCACTATTATCATTCCAGGTCAGAGTGGACCTGGGAGTAATAGCAGTGAAGGAGGAGTGTTATTCAAATGAATCTGTGACATACTTAAGCACTATTCTTCAGTTAACACCTCATCCAAAAAGTATGGCTTGTTCTGCACAAGCCTTCACCACTATAAACAAAATCGCCCATATATATATAAAAAGTTTACCCATTTAAACAAAATCACCCATATAACAGTCGAGCAGTTCATATCTTTAACTGAATTGTTGTGTCTGATGTGAGATCCTTACATATGGATAAAGGTAAATGAATTGCTTATGATTGACTGAAGCCAGAATATCAGATCATGTAATCTTGGCCAGACGACCAGACCTAGTGATAGTCAACAAAAAGAAAAAAAGAACCTGCTGAATAGTGGACTTTGCCGTTCCGGCTGACCACAGGGAAAAACTGAAGGAAAGCGAAAAGAGAGATAAGTACCTAGACCTTGCTAGAGAAATAAAAAAAACCCTCCAAAAAAACTATGAAAGTGTCAGTGATACCAATTGTAATTGGTGAGCTTGGTACAGTCAGCAAAGGATTGGTACAGGGGCTGGAGGACTTGGAAATAAGAGGACGAGTGGAGAGCATTTAAACTACAGCATTGTTGAGATCGGCCAGAATACTGAGAAGCGTCCTGGTGACTTAAGGAGACTTGCTGTCACTCAGACTCCATTGGAACGC
The DNA here is from genome assembly GCA_963585895.1 of Sepioteuthis lessoniana. Classification (NCBI taxonomy): domain Eukaryota; kingdom Metazoa; phylum Mollusca; class Cephalopoda; order Myopsida; family Loliginidae; genus Sepioteuthis; species Sepioteuthis lessoniana. The sequence continues at coordinate 22,651 of CAUZXS010002021.1, forward strand.
TGGTGTGAAACACTCTCAAAAGATAAAATAATAATAAGTGAAATCATAGAGCCTATTCAGAAGTATACATAAAATAATCTTTTCAGTATGTATTTACCCAACCCCTCTACCACAAGCAGGATGCGACACAAGGTCAGTTTTTAAGCGGAGCTGGTTTGAATTCAGTCTTCCTTCCCCTAAAATAGTTGCCTAACCAAGGTTAAAGAACCCATTCTGCCCTACTATTTTACCCATAGTTGGGGCGGGTTGTAAAAAACAGAAGAATTCATGTTTTTGCCGAGGGCATTATTGCGAATTGAAACGTCGACAGCATCGTCCAAGATTTGAACCTGTGTCGCTGATTTCATTTCCAACAACGGAAATAATTACGTTAAGCACGCCTCCAGCAAATATCTGAAAAATCAAAAAAATACTTTTGATACATATATCACGGTATCAGTCTTTAGATGAAATAAGCTTTGAACTAAAGGTCAGTAATCTCCCCCCCCCAAAAAAAAACAAAACAACAACATCAACAAAAACAAAAAACAAACTAAAATACTTTTGATATTCTTACGTAATAATATAGTGGTGTTATAGATATTCTTTTGATATATACATGAAATAAACTTAACGGCAGAGCTCTGTTGAGATCAGTAAACAAACAAAATAATAATAGTAATAATAATGATGACGATGATCAACAACAAAAAAAAAAAAAAAATTCAAAATTGTCGACTTTGCTGTCCCGGCGGACCACAGAATAAATCTGAAGAAGTGTGAAAAGAAGGATAAGTACCTCGACCTTGCTAGAGAAGTGAAAAAGTTGTGGAACATGAAAGTGACGATTGTGCCAATTGTGATTGGTGCTTTTGGCACAATAACTAAAGGATTATTAAAAGACCTGGAGGAATTGGAAGTTGGCGGATGGGTAGAGACGATCCAAATGACAGCATTACTGAGAACGGCCAGAATCCTGAGACGAGTCCTGGAGACTTAAGGAGACTTGCTGTCACTCAAACTCCAGTGAAAAAACTATCAGCTAACACTGATATGAAAAACTCTAAAAGAGTAAATAATAATAATCATAAAAACAAGCGGACCTAATATTAAAAAAAAAACAAAGAAAAAAAGAACATGTCATCTGGTGGATTTTGCGGTTACAACGGGCCACAGTGAAAAATTAAAGAAGGCGAAAAGATGGACAAATACTTGGATCTTTGCCAGAGAGCTGAAAAAGCTGTGGAACACGAAGCTGACTTCGGTGGTACCCCGGAAATCGTCCCCAAGAACTTGGAAAAGATATTCTTTGAACTAAATAGAGATCAGAGGAAGAATCGATAGCATCCAGACCACAGCACTACCAAAGTCGGCTAGGATACTTAGTCCTGGAGACTTGAGTAGACTTGCTGTCGCTCACTCTAATGAAATACCGTCAATTAGAGCTGGTATGCAAACTTGGAACGATTCCCAAAAAAACTTGGAAAAGAGACGGGAGGAATTGGAAATCTGAAAAAGAATCGCGATCATCCAACCCACAGCAATACGACCGGCTAGAATATTCACAAGAATCCTGGAAATCCAACGAGATTTGCTGTCACTCAGCCTCTAGTAAAAGTACACCAAGTTTAGCTTGCGGGAAAAACTCACTAGAACTAAAAAGAAAAAAATGGAGTTATAGATTGTCTTTAGATATGATGTACATAAAATCAGCTTCTCTCTCTCAATATATATATATATAAATATATATATATATATATATATATATATATATATAAACTGAAAATGAATTTGATACATCCTAACAGTTCCAGTTTTAATAAAGAGATTGTTTTTGAATCAGCGCTGTGTGAAGAAAAAATAATGAATGCTTTTTGGAACAGATAAATAATGCAACGTTTAATTTCATAATCGACTTTAAGTATTTAATTTGAATGAACTTTCCATCAATACTACCTTGTCTAATTTGCATATATTCTTGAAGACATTTGATTTGTAAAACTGGTGTGATGATAAAACAGAATTTGATTAGAATTTTAAATGATAAAAAAATCCTCTTTGTGAAGTTTAGTTTTTTGAAATGTGCAAACATATTTGCCAGTGTTAAGGGTCAACTCACTTGGGAACAGTAAAATTCTTAGTCGATCATAATTGCCATAATTTGAAATTCTATTTCTAAATGGCCTTTATCGCCATTTTTATTTTTTTTATTTTTATTTTTTTAAATAAAGGGTTTCATCAATTGAAGAGCAGCTATTATTCCCGTCCCCCTCGAATGCCCCCAGACTTATTAGAACGACTTTTCTGACACTGCCTCCAATATTTTAACATAATCACACACGACTGTAGACAACCTTCAAATATGATATTGTATTAAGAAAGGAAGACACGTGCGCCTGTCTGTTAACAGACTAAAAAGAAAGCAAAGTAAAGAAAAGAGAAATAGTTAGACAAAGGTATTAAACGCTTTTCATTTTGTCCTTATCAAGAGGGTAAGGTGAGTATTGGGAGCCGGGTAGTCAACACAAACTGTTAAATCCAAGCATTAGTCTTTTTTGTCCAGGTGTTTTCTCAGTCCCTCTCTTGACACGGACACTTCTATACTTAAGTTTGTTTAAGCTCTTTTAAAATTATAAACCCTCATCTTTAAAACATAATTTCTCCATAATGATATACTGTTTAGAGAGAGAGAGAGAGAGAGAGAGAGAGAGAGAGAGAGACAGACAGACAGAGAGAGAGAGAGAGAGTGGGGGGACCTATTTCTTTACAAATTGTTTTTTTTTTTTTTTTGTCGATCTTAACTTTTTTTTTTTTTTGCTATACATTACTTTAGTGTTCTTAAGCAAGCCAAATATACACTGACGAAAAATACGATTGCAACTTTTAATGTATTTTAATTTCTTCATCCCTGATCCGGTAACCTGACTTGGTTTTGAGAGCACAGCTCATGTAACATGTCTTAGACAGGGATCTCCTGGCAAAGCCAGTCGCCTGGGGCTGCAGAATACACCGACTGCATCTCTGCAGAGGGGTAAGACTCCACCCAACGAGTGTCCTGCATATGACACAAAACAATCTGATGGTGAGGCTTCAGTTATGCTGGAGCTTTGGGGAATGCAGAGTACCTCTTCATTGCCATCGCTCTCAGGTCTACTATGACCTGAAGTCGTAGCACTTGATAGGCTCCTATCTATGGGTCGAATAGAACTTTATTTGTTCTCCATCCCACCACCGGACAAGTACGGCACAAGGCCTTTTTTAAAGTGGGTCCGGACGCAGGGCTGAGGCCCACACGCGTCCGGCAAGATCCAAAAATGCCTTCGGCCCCGTCGGCATTCCCCCAAAGAGGGCACCTCAGACGCCAGGAAATAAAAAACAGCAAACAATTGGTAAAACAATTGGGTTGAATAGAACTAAACTGTGTACTTATGCTAAACTGAATTGTTTGAAATAGAACTGTTTTTAAATGGAACTAAACTGTGTACTTACGCTATACTGAATTGGCGTTAAATTACTCGAAAAGGGTTGATACTCCGTAAAACAAAAGAACCAGCCAAAGCCCATCTCTCTCCAAATCTACAGCTGGTTTGAATTCCTTCTCCTAGATCGGTTAAGAAACCAGTCTGTCCAACTATTTATCGATAACTGGATCGAAAATAGTTTGATTCATAGCTTTTCCGAGCATATTAGCGTCATGTGAAATGTATACAGCCTCATTCAGGAGTTGTTTTCGGATTGCCGAATTCATGTCATACGATGATAACCGTTACGCTATGAGCGGATCCAATGATAATGATATTTCAATTTATTCAAGATTAAACGTACAATTGATACAGGTTCTAAAATAAAGAATGTATCACCAGTACTCTGGCCCCATATTAACACACTGCTTATTCTCCTTGGGCGTTCACATTGATCTGTACTTTCTCATGCATACCACCCTGTCGGTGAGGCTTAGGATACGTCGCCTGTATCCCCTGCTGGGATGTAGAATCCACCCTTAGAGGAATGTCTTAGGTATGACACTAAAATGTATCTGGTGGTGTGGGTTCAATTTCTGGAACTTTGAGGAGTGTGGAGTACCCCTTTATTAATAATAAATTTCACCCTAACTCTGAGTAGTTGCACCTGTTAAGGTCCCATCTAGAGTCAAATAGATCTGTTCAAAAATTATTTGTATTGGATAAGAATACTTGAAACTATGTAACTGTGTACAAATTATGTGTGTAAGATTGGAATATTTGATATCATTTAACTTCATGAAAACAAATGAATTAGATTGAGACAGTTGAAACTATACAACCGCGTGTGAATTATTTATATTGAATTAGAATACTTAAAATCCTTTAACTGTGTGCAAACAAATGTTTACAGACGATTAAAAGTGCAATTTAAAAAATACAACAGAACATTGAAAATCTAGTTATGATTACAATCAAATATTAATGAATGAATCAAATTTCGGTATTTAAATAAACCATAATGAGTTGTTACACAAATGAACTAATAAACTTATACATTCCATCATGCAGTACATTGTTCCACTCAGTGGATTTTATAAATGTTATCATTATATCTACTAAACTGAAACATTCACATTGCTGTAATCAGTTTAAAATCGGCATAGTCATTTAGCGGGTTGCAATTTTCTTTTTCGTCAGTATATATTTTACAATATTGAAGAAGTAATAATAATATTTATGAAAATTAATTTATATTGTCTTAATTTTGAAACACCCCTGGAGAATACTTCCAAAGTATGACCAATTCTGATACAAGACGAGGAGTCATTAGGTAAGTGATCAGTTAACAGCTCGTAAAGCACGTTGCAGCCCAGTTGGCTGGGGGAGCTATCGAATACACCGACTACACCTTTGCAGTGGAGTAAGACCCCCCCCGACTCCTTAATGAGGGTCCTGTTCATGACCTAAACTGTACCGGATGGAGAGGCTTTAGTACTGGAGCTATGGAGAATATGGAGTCTCTCCCTCGTCCACTCTGACTCAGAGTGGTAGTACCTGTTAGGGTCCCATCCATTTGTCAAATAGAACTGTTTAATTATTTACCTAGGTTGATACCATTTAACTGTGAGTAATCGAATGATATATATTAAATTGAATTAATAATTTTAGATAGCAATGTTTGAAACCATTTAACTGTTTGTAAATAGAATTATTAGTGTTTGATAGCAATACTTGAAACCATTTAAGTGTGTGCAAACAAATGATTTATATCAAATTAGATTATTAGAATTGTATAGCTCTTGTAAGGTACATCGTTGTGGTTTCTAAACTTTCTCTCGGAGACTAATTACTTCTGAGTAACGATTACGATCCTCACTCATTATGTCTTTGATCTAAATCAAAGCTACACTTCAAATAATTTCATAACCGTAGGTCTATTGTAGCATCAAGAATAAGCTCCCGAAGAGACTTGAATTCACCTCCCTTTCTGGTTCGGCCAACAAGCTGGCAAAAAAGTAATGAATCGAGTGAATTGCAATAAAAAAACCAAACAAAAAACAATTGAAATCAATAAGAATAAGGATAATACTTGTGAAAATTAATAATAATGATTGTAATAAAAAGCAAGTAGAATGAGGATGATGAATGATAATTGTAGTCAAAATTATTAATAATAAGGATTGACAGAGCAAGAAGACTTAGAAAGATGATGGATAATTTGAGTTAAAATTATCAATAAAAATAATTGACAAAACTTCACCCCAAAACAAATGAGTACATGAATGAATAACATAATAAAAAAAAGCAAAACATTTCGAGACTTTGTGCAAAAAATCTTAGTCAAAAAAGCTTTCATAATCAAATTATATCAATTTAAATATCAACTAATCTACTTCGATTGTTTTCTGAATGTATTTCAAAATTTATAATTTATTTTAGTATTTAGTTATAATTTTATCAAAATATCTTAAATATCTTGGTGGAGGTGCCCGTGGTGTAATGGTTAGCGTCGCAGGATATGGACACGGCGACACGAGTTCAAATCCTGGACCTGACTGATTGCATTTCACATAGCACTAATACCCTTGGGAAAGGTATGAATCCAAAATATTCTCCCTCCATAACTATGGGTAAATAGTAGGGCAGACTAGGTTCTTCAGCCTTGGTGAGGCAACTAGTCTAGGAGAAGGAAAACTCTGAATTCAAACATGTTAAACTCCGCTTAAAAACTGACCTGGTGTCATATCCTGCCCGAGCGGAGGGGTTGGTAAATATGATCAAAATATCTTAAAGAAAGGCTCATCTAAAATTAGCCAAACCAAGTAATCCAGAAAACTTTTAAGTGGATCAATTGGATGCTTTACGGATGGACAGTGGTTGGAAGATGAATCATTGAGCAGATAAACGTAGGAATCTTAACAACTGGATTGCCACTAAAACTCAAAAGATACTTTCTCTCTTTTTTATGCACGTGCATGTGCACGAATATTTGCGTGTATGTATACGCTTGTGTGCTAATGATTGATTACTTGATTGATTTTTAACGTCATGTCAACCCTTCTAGGATTGTTTTATGCTTAAAAGTTAGGGAATTGTGTCCCTTGTACGTTCATATTTAAATTTTGGTGTAATTGTTTCTTAATTGCTTTTTTGCACATGTTTATATGATGAGTTATATGGTATCAAGTATTCCTATCAAATACTAATAATTTTTAAACAAATCTATCTGACCACTTGATGAAAATCTAATAGGTACACTACTCTCTGTTATAGTGGACTTAAGAGTAATAAAAATAAAGTACTCCACACTCCCCAAATCTCTAAAACTTGAACCTTACCATCAGATATAGTTTAGTATAATGCCTAGGACCCCCGTTTTTTTTTGCAGGGGACTCATACTCCTTTTTTGGAGATGCAGTTAATATATTGTAAGCTTCGCAAACAGTTGTGAATACTTTGGTGAATGAGCAAGTTGCCAGCTTTTTTTTTTTTAATTTATTTAAGTGACACTGAAAGAATCAGTTCTCTAAGATCAACGAAGTTAAACAGTGATGAGCCTGTTATCATCTGAGATGAGTGACCACTTAGTACTGTAAGCAACTGTGTGCCAGATCAAGCCTAGGTTAATTGTTTGACATTTTTTAACAGGGCACCTAATCTACTGAACAGAAAATCTAATAAGATTTTTTTCGTTTTGTCCTCTTTTAGCTGGGGCTGTAGAATACACCGACTGCATCTCTCCACAAGGGTAAGAACTCACCCAACGAGTGTCTCGAGTATGACGCTAAACAATCTAATGGTGAGGTCCCAGTAATGCTGGAACCCCTGGGAATGCGGAGTACCTCTTCATTGTCATCACTCCCAGGACCACTTTGGCACGGAGTGGTAGTACATGAAAGGGTCCTATCTATGGGTCAAATAGAACTGCTTGATATTTAAACTGTATGCAAACAAATGTCTTGTGTTAAATTGAATTGTTAGAAATAGAACTGTTTGATCATTTAACTATTTGTAAACAAATGACAAATTTAATTGAATTGTTAGTGATACGTAGGATTACATGGAACTATTTTAACTGTGTACAAAAGAATGAGCTTAGGCTCGTTTAAAAATGTTATCAACAAAATATGTTTATAAATCATACATATTTTATACGTACACTTTTCAAATGATTATTGTCAGAGATAAATTCATTGTTTTTTTGTTTTGTTTTTTTCTCACAGCGTTTTGACCATTACATTCCCCAACCTTCTTCAGGTGTACTATGCACTCCCGTAATGACATCTAACATGTATCGCACTGGTTGGTACAAATGACAGAAATTTCTTAAACTGCAAGATTTTTGCTTATATCACTGAGGAAAAAGTCTAGTACAAGTCTCTCTCCTTGCAGAGGTGTGTAGAAATACAATAAATTATTATCTCCTAGAGAATGGGCTTGTCCGTTTGGGGTGTGTATATATATATATATATATATATATATATATATATATATATATATATATATATATATATATATATATATGTGTGTGTGTGTGTGTTTAGGCGGCATTTCTTTGTTAAGGTATATTTGATTAAATATTATAGACATCTTTTAACTAAATATTTTTATTGTGATCCTTTCAAAGAGCCGTATGTGTTATGATATGCGGCTGGAATTGGCTTTCCGTATTTAACTGGTTCTCAAGTATTCTCGGTCCATCATCAGGGCGTGTGTATATTGCAAAAGTACTCCCCGTTGATCATAATGAAAAAATAAAACTTATAAAATATAATGAATTTAAAACTTCTAACTTGGTTATAAACAATGATTCCTCCCAATTCGGTCAGAGTTTTGCAAAGAACTAACGTTATATATCAATTTAAAAAATGTCCTTTGGGAGATTGTATCCCCGAAAATAAAAATATATACGTTGGTTTAACGTCAACTATTTTCTCGAAGCGACTTACCATGAATCTTTCCAGCATTAGCTCAAGCACAACATTTGAAAAAACATTCCTATCCAACAACTTAATTTCTGAAAATTCTTACAGACAACACAACAATATTAGAACAACTGAAAAGCAAACGAAGATTAGTGATTCTTGAAGACCTACACATTAGAATTAAGTCACAACCTCAACAAAATTCATTTTGAAACCATTGTTAATGTACTGAAATGTCTTTTGCTACTGTTACCATGTATAGAACTAAATTAAAGTCACACAAGTATAAATAAAAAGCTGTATTGTACTTTTGCAATATACACACCTCCTGATGATGGCCCGAGAGGGGTCCGAAAATATTTGGGAACCAGTTAAATACGGAAAATTTTTTTAGCCAATTCCAGCAGGATATCATAACATCCATACGGCTATTTGAAAGGATCGAAATAAAAATATGTAGGTATGCGTGTCTAGCCACACTGAAGAGTTCTGATAGAACGAAACAGTCTGTCTGTGGATGACAATATATATATATATATATATATATATATATATATATATATATATACACACACTAATACCAAAAGCTATTAAACAAGTTGCTCCCATTAACAATGATTTAACGTATACCAACAACTTATTTTTTAAAAAATGCTAAAAACTGCTTCGTGCCATTATGGCATGGAGTATTTTTTTTTATTTAGAAAAATCGACATATAACTGGAGTCCCTCTCCATTCTCCCGTAATTCTTAGTTTCCTGTGTTCATACTCATCAGACGGGCAAATGTTACAAGGCTATATATATATATATATATATATATATATTCATTCTGTCTCACTGTACAACAATAGCCCATGAAAAAGAACACATCATAGGGAGTTATTTATTTGCGTAATATATTTAGAATGATCTAACTTAGAGAATAAAGCAGTTTCCAGTCCAATTCCCAATAAAAATGATATAGGATTTGTATTCCCACTGAATATAATTTTTTGAGAGTGCTGAGATAATTGAAATGTTAATCCTTCCTAAATAGAAGCATCGATATCATTATGGACCGCAGTTACAACTGGAACTCAAAGTGTTCACGGATCGTCTTGAAGTCATCAAACGCTTCTTTTCGGGAATTTTTATCTTCAAAATTTGATTTAGTTTTGATTGTTTTCATTTTTTTGTGGCTTCTCTTTTTTTTTTCTTTTTTTTTTTTTAATTTAAAGAAAGAAGAAATTCCTATTTTTCTCACCTTGTTAAAAAAAATGTTTCCTTAATTCTACATAAACGACAACTCTGACTCCAATGCATCTGAGAAAAGCAAAGCTGATGTTTTTTTATGTGCGTTATCCAAGTTCAGCCATCTTGAAAGTCTTTTTCCCTGATATCCGCTTTAACAAAAACAACACAGCACAGTTGGTTAAATGGTTTAGTAATTTCAGGTAAGTCATCTTCTGTTATTTTTGAATTTTTCTTTTATTTTTATTTTTTTATTTTTTTTTCATTTTTTAAAAATTTTTGCGGAGAGATGGTCCCAAGTAGAATGATGACGTATGCACTAACGTAACACGTATTATTTTATTAAAAAATAATAATTGAAGCTTTATTTTAAAATTAACGCATATATTTATTTTACCGGAGTTATCACAATGGTGAATTTTAATTGCTACTTAAGACGTAAGATACAATACAGAAATGTGTAAATATTATTATTATTATCATTATTAGTTTTTCATATCAGCGTTAGCAGATAGTTTTCCACCGGAGTTTGGGTGACAGCAAGCTTCCTCAAGTCTTCAGGACTCTTCTTAATATTCTGGCTGATATTAGTAATTCTGTTGTCTGGATGGTCTCCACTTGTCTTCTACTTTCTAAGTCTTCCAATCTCTTTACCAATCATTTGGGAATTGTTCAAAGAGCTCTAGTTATAATTGGTATCACCTTCTTCTGTTATTATTTACTCCTTTAGAGTTTTTCACATCAGTATTAGCTGATGGTTTTTCACTGGAGTTTGAGTGACAGCAAGTCTTCTGGACTCGTCTCAGGATTCTGGCCGTTCTCAGCAATGCTGTCATTTGGCTAGTCTCTACCCGTCCGTCAACTTCCAAGTCCTCCAGGCCTTTTAATAATCCTTTAGTTATTATGCCAAAAGCACCAATATTTCAGTTAAGATCATCTGTTATTTTTATATATTGAAATTGTCAGAAGAGATTGTCCGAAAGAGATTTAGTAATGTCTGTGCTGATGTCATACGATGATTTTAAAACCTGAAATTATTTTTTACACTCTTTCCTTTTGATGTTTATCTTGGCAATTATATTCACAATGTTTTGGTTTCACTCTTCTTCTTGACGCGACTTTTGTCATTATTGGTAACGTTCAGGATATTTCAAATTGAACCCTTTTATTCAATACACCAACCAACCAAAAAGTGGATTGTTCTCATTTTGTTGTTCTGATGTTGGGATATTTCGTATCAATTTGCTTTAGTTTTTTTCCTTTGTTATGTCACTTTGCTTTCTGCTGAACCCGGGCTCTGGGATTGAACTCACAACTTCCGGGCAGGTCGAAATTCGGTGAAGGTTACTGACCAAGACCAGAGGTACCCTGAAGGACGAAACATTGTGAATAAAACGACTAAAATGAGGACAATAATTCAAGACGTATAGATAGTGGGGAAAATTATTCTTCATTTCAGAGGTTTAGTTTGAAGAAATTATTCTATTTAAATCAAATAAGTCAATAAATAAAGCGATTTTATTTTAAAAATTAACGCATAATTTATTTTACTAGAATTTAAAACAACAAAGTTATAAAAACGATGAGTTTCAAGCAAGTGGTTTATTGAAAAATTAGACAATATGTTCTCATAAGCATATTGTGTGTAAGGCCATATTTCTTAGCTAGCTGTACTAGCTGTCCATTGTTAGTGAGTTTGATTCTCACTAAGTGCTCCATACTTCCGACCACCAAAAAATTTGAAGCCATATATATAATTTGAAGCCATATATAAAGCATCTCCGTGTGTTCGATCATATAGATGCCACTACACTCGTCTAAATGTGATAGTAACGTAGAATCCGCTTCTAACAGTGTCTTGAATCTGGTGACGCATGAGCTGACATCATACAGGAATGTAATTTTATTCTATTGTATATTAGAACAAATCATTGAAGTTGTTATAAAGATAGATTCTAAGCAATACTTAAATATAAAACGTACAACAATATATTCTCAAAGAAATATCCGTATGTATGTATGGCTATATAGTTATCGTCACATAAATTTGTCAAACTTTGTTGTATGGTTGATGTTTTCATGTACGTAGTGATTCATCAGGAACTTCGGTAATGTTGCTATAAGCTACTCACAGGCCAAAATATATCGTTTTTCCAGATAAAAATTATTGATCTGATTTATTAGTAACGAAAACGAGAAAGTTGGTGGTAGTGTCTATAATGACAACACAATATTTTTCTTGGGACCACCTCTTTTGATAAGTTTTCGTTTTTTTTTCCCAATTTTTGACCTTTTTTTTTTTTTTTCACTTTTGCACTTTTGACATTTTGAAAATATACAAATTATAATTATCATATTATAATATATTATATGATATATATATTATCATATGATTATATATATTTTTTTTATTGAATGCATGTTTTGTATTTTGATATCTTAAAAAATGCCAAATTCCCAATGAAAGTAATTTTCCTTCCTTTTTTTTCCCAATCTTTTTAAGAAATTTGAATTTGAATTCTTATCAACCCTTTCGATCTAACTGATGATGATCTTTCGTAATATGTCGGTAAAAATGAGGGGGCTACTTGTTGAATTATAAAAATAACGTGTTCAAAAATTCTCAACACCTTCATTTGAAAATTTCGCTGTCTCGTAATTTTCCCTTCAACTACAGGTAAATAGTTGTTCAGACTGTGCTTTTAACCTTGGTAAGGCAACTGGTCCAGGAGAAGGAAAACTCTGCATTCAAATTCTGTTATTGCTTAAGTGGTCACTAACCTAAGCATTAAACAAGTTCATCGATGTTTAACTTTGGTGACCTAGCGGAAAGTGCTGCTTAATTGAAAACCGTTGTAGAACTGGAGAGATTACCCCACTTTAATCGGCCTTCGGGCTTTTGACCTTGTGTCAAGTCGTGTCTGGTGGGAGGCAGCGACAAATACTTGGAGAGATGGGCCCCGCCAGTCTATTCTTGCCCAAAACACGCTTCATGGGTAGCACTCCCACCACCAAATCTGTTTACGGGAGGAGACACAAACACACACACACACACACACACACACACACACACACACACACACACACACACACACAGATTTTTTATTCAGTCCATTTGATTTTTTATCCACGGTAAATGGTTGGAAATTTGGTAATTCAACAAGTGAGAATAACCTCCTTGATTTTACCGACACCATCCGAAATATCTACCGAGTTTTGCATAAAGAAGTTTTTAAAAAGCATTGAAAATATCTTTAAATCCAATATATTTTTTAATCAGAAAGTACGTATATATATATATATATATATATATATATATATATATATATATATATATAGGTGTAGGACAAAAATGTCCCGACAGTATTATTATACAATAAATAATTATCAACAAAAATTAACAGCTGGCATTATTAATATTATTATTAACTGGTATTTTCTTGGAGTTAGGGTGGGATGTATATCCCATTTGGATCGAAAGGATTAAAAAAAAAAAAACCTCACACATATTGAAAACTTTTCATGCCTCGTATTTTTTTCCTGACATCTGTTATTTTTTAAAAGGTGGAAGATAAAATCTCTTTTTATATTTCTGGAACTGCCATAAAATATTGACTTTTGTAGACCAGGGTACATCGAACAGTCTAATACCTAGCAACGTAGATCAGCAGGCAATTACTAGTTGGTTCGATTCTCATTGAGTACTCTAAACTTATGGCCGTGTGCCACAACTAAGCCAGGCTTACTTGTAAAGAAAGACTTTTGAAGACATTATCTTAGATATTAAAAAACGAACTTTAATATTGATTATATTTGTAAATATAACTTCAGCCCTGCAAAAATGGCACATCATAGCAAGTTTCTTATTAGAGCAATAAAATGCTCTGAAAATAAAGCAATTTTTAATCAAACTGGCAATTAAATACTTAATTTGTTGTCTCTGTCCACGTTGAACAACAATTTTTTTAATTAGTGAAATTTTCGATAAAATGGACACAACTAATTAGAATCCTTCACTCCTCCTTAGATTGAAGCATCGATATTATCATGGATGTCTGTTAACTATGAAATGCTAATTAGAATTCTTCACCACTTCCTAAATAGAAGCATCAACATCATCGTGGATAGCTGTTAACTATGAAATTCTAATTAGAATCCTTCATTCCTTCCTACATAGAGGTATCAATATAATCATGAACCTCTTTCACATCGGTAACCCAATGTGTTCTTGAGTCATCAAAGCAAATTTTAGTGTAATTTATGAATGATCACATCATTAAAATCTGTAACTCACAGAATGAAGCAATTTCCAATCCAATGTTCAACTTGGTAAGAATTTAAAATACTTTACTTATTTATTTTAGAAATAAGTAAAGTTGGCCGACCTTTGTCAAGGATGATTCGAAGGCTCCTTTTTTAATAGCTACTACACCAAGGTGTAGGGAAGGGTGCTAATCCATTCCCTGGATTGCTCCACTTTACCCTTGATCCTTACCTTATAGTGCTGAGTGCTAAGCAAGGCAGCATCAGGTACCGTTTTTTGAGTCTTTGGTATGCCTCGACCTGGGATTGAACCCCGATCTCCCGGACCATTGGCGAACACTCTACTCATTAGGCCAATGGCCGGTTAGAAATACTTTGGTAATATTTAAAGCAGTAGTTCAAATATGCAGCCTGAGAGCCCTTACCTACTACCCTTTCATGTGATTCAGTTTGTTTGTTTTTTTTCTGCAAATTTTGATCACGCTTTGTAGCACGTATTTTTGAGTATTCTTTCTCAACAATGAAAATAAATAAATTTGTGTTGCACTCAAGACTTACAAATTAACATTTAGAATCTATGCTTTAGCTAATTTATATGATTTAAAACCAAACACACAATTATTGGTTGATACAACACGTTGCCCCCCCTCCAATCATCTTCAGTATGAATCGACTGTGATCAATCGAAAGCGATATTAAGCATTAGATATAGATTTTTCAATATGAAAAAATAATTTTTTATATTTTATCTCATTTTTTTTTATTCCCATTAGTCTTTTTGTACTTGTTCACCTCCCCCCCAGTTATTTATTGTTCCATTCACATTCATTTTGATAAATAAAAGGCATTCCAAGCAATCTATAAGTTTTATTTCAACACTACTTCTATAACTGGTGGAAATTGTGACCCCCTTCAATCTCACTTTTGACCTGTTGTATCTCTTCCCTTCGACACTATAGCCTTTTTATATCCTTGAGTTTGAGACCCCCTCGCTTTAAAGTAAACTTTACTAAATTCCAATTTTTTAAAATCTCATAAAATTGTAAACAATTCTTACTAAAAGATTTTATTGCCTAATGCATGTCTTTTCTTTGTCGTTAATGTCAAAACTGTTCCATATTTAAAGGTAAACTTGGTATGTATCAAAATATGCTAAGAAAAATATTGTGGTGTTTATGTTATATATTTGAAAATGCCTCAAATATTTATTTCTTTGAATATTTTTATCAAAACCAAGTTCCTCTGTTTATTGCTATAGATTAACAACCATAGTGAGTTGCAATAAAAGAAAAAACAAAAAAAAAGCAAAACAAAGCAAAGCAAGGAAAAAAGAAATCCTCCAAATTAATTACAACAAGGATAATTATAGCTGACAACTCTTCCTCTAAAAATAAAAGATGAATAAAAGTTATAATTAATTTTACTAGTGAAACAAAAGAACAATAAAAATGGTTGCAAGAGAACAGAATAAAGGATGAGTTTAAAAGTTTGATTTGGTCGTCTGTAAATGAACTGCATTTTGTAGAATAGTAGATAGAGCAACAAATGAATTTTCCTGACACTAAAAGAAATCTGGTTTTTAATGTCACGAAAAGCTTATATCATCGATATTTATTTATTTATTTTCATATTTTATTGATATCTTTTTAGATTTATATTTTATTAATATTTATTACATTTTATTAATTTTTTCCTTGGTATTCGTCACTTACATTGATGAATCAAGCCAGTTGTGATAAATAAAGTAGCAAAAAATTAAGAAAGTAGAAAATACTGATCTGTAATAAAAGAACCAAAAATATATTTGATATTTAATAAAAAAATGACTTCAAAAATTTTCTATGTGTTAAGGAAAATTCATTTTTCTTGCTTCTAGTTTTTGTTTTATATTGAATATGTTTTTGATATGTATTTTTATGGTTCTTATATTTTATGCTGACATATTTTTAAAACTGGAAAAATCGTTATGAAATTTCTGTTAATGTTGATTTAGGATGTCATTAGAATTTTTAAAATTTCTGAATAGTTTCTCTATTTTATTATAATAAATCTATGAGGGTTATCTAATAAAACTATAAGGTTTCATTAAATAAAGTAAAAGTAAAGTTGGCGACCGTAGATGAGGGTGACCTGAAGGCTCCCTTTTCGGTAGCTACTACACCGAGGTGTAGGGGAGGGCGCTACTCCTTTCCCTGGATTGCTCCACTTTACCCTTGATAGATACTTTATATCGCTGAGTGTTAAGCAATGAGGTATCAAGTACCATTTTTTAAGTCTTTGGTATGATGCGACCTGGGATTGAACCCAGGTCTCCTGGACCATTGGTGAACACTCTACCCACGAGGCCAATGAGCCGGTCAGGGTAATTTTTTGGAAAAAGCAAAATATTTTTTTTTTTTTTTTTTTTTTTTTCAGAGTTTTTTTTCATCAATATAAACTCTGCATTGTTTGAAATTGGTTCATAACAAAAATCATTGTAATCTTACAGAATATTTGTTTTGAGGCTATTCAAAATGGCAGAAAATTAAACAAGAGTGCTCCAGGCTTGAACAGAATTCTGTCATCAAATTTTTGGAGGTTATGAATTGCAAAAAAGTGAACTTTACGAAAGAATGTGAGAGGTGTAAGGAGAAGCATGTTTTAGTCAAAAAAATGTTTGAATGGACTAAACATGAATTTGCCACTATGATGTTGAACTGAAAATACTCAGGCTTGTATGTTTTCGCTCATATAGTAGAAAAGCCCTGACTCTCTGACAAAGAAAAGAGTTCAAGGTGCAGCAGTCAATAAAGAAGGTCATGCTGACTGTCTTTTGAGACATGAAAGGACCCATCACTATTGATTTTTTTGAAAAAACTACAACTGTAAACAGTACTTCCAATTACCAACTCCTTAGGCAAAATTCCCCTTATTTATTGAAGAACTCTTATATAATGGTATATGGGAAAAGCTTAAAGACGTGTCTCTCCATGGTGTAATGAGTTAAGTGCTTGACTGTGACTTTGTAGGAAGCAAGTTTAAACTTCAGTCATGCTGTTATGTTCACTTTCAAAACTAATATCCTTAAGAAAGGCATGAACCTCTTATCCTCCAAGCTATGGGTTAAATAGTACCACTACTGGTCTTTTATCATGATGGCTTTGGCTTTAGATAACTCATTAAGTTTGATATACCATAAAACAAGGAAACCAAAGAAACCAGAAAAGGTTAAAAGAAATTACTGCCCCACTCTATCTTCCTGATGGTGTACTCTTCTGTTTCAAGTTTACGGATTCGTAAGGATGAAAACCAGCTCAGTTGGACCTCATTGTGTTCAACTAGGCTCACACGGCTTCTTTTATCAACTATCTTAACTTTCAGCCGCACCCTTCTCTCTATGCTCTGATGATAATAATGTGGACACACACACATGTACACATGTATACATGCACAAAAGTACTTTTGTCATTTGACCTTTTCCATTAGTTTACAAATAGGACTCTATTGTTGAAGGAAAGCTCTGAATTCAAACCAGCTTTACTCTGTTAAAAAATTGACCTTGTGTCAGATCCTTCTTATGACGAAGGGTTTGGTTAAATATATACATAAAAAGATTTGCCAATTACATTGGTCGGTTTTTTTTGTTTAATGGCATATCAACCTTTATGGGTTATTTAATGCCAAAGTCATCTGAGTAGAACAGCAGTGATACTATTTAACTTAGAGCTAGGAAGATAAGGGGTTTCATACTTTTTTCGAGGGCTTTAGTCTAGAAGTGAAAGTAATAAGGTGACTGGAGTTTTAATTTGGTTACTTCAAGGCTGCAGTCCAGCACATTAGCCATTACGCCATGGGGAATCCACCTGATTTACCAATTATATTTCTTATATTACCGTATTTTTTATATTATCATATTTTATTGTGAAAAATTCTTGTTGTAGAGAAATATATCAAAAGTTTGAGTTGAGTTGAGATTTATTGATTTAAACGTTTTTTTTTTGTTTTTTCTGGTTTGTTAGCAATATGACTATAAAATTATTTTACCACTTTTAAGAATTACCTATTCACTTAATTAATGATGAATAATTGAATCAGAATTTTAAGAATTACCGATTCACCTAATTAATATCTAATTGAGTAAGATAAAATAATAATTTTTCTTTTAAAGTTTGGAAATTTTATTTCTATGCAATTTGTTACATCTTGCAGCTTGAATAATGTTTATTGTTAGAGAACCTCTTTCTATTGTAGCCCCCTTTCCTGATAAAGAATAAAGATGTTTTAATATTAAAACCATTCTCAGAGTATAGTAAGTCTCTATTCAAAATTTGGTGACTCTATATAAAGCTATTTGGACATCTCTTGAGGACAGATAAACTAACTCTTCCTAATTATTGATATTGATTCTTTTAGTTTGCAATTCTGTAAGTTTTTGTTTTTTTCCTCAGCATAGTTTCTTGTTATCTTTGAACATAAAAAGTAACAAGTCCCACTTTCTCTTGGAGTTTTATTTCTCTAGAGACTTTGTTTTAAACTCTAGATTTAAATTGAGATATTTCTTTTTTGTTGTCAGCCGAGTCAGCTGGGGCTGTAGAATACCCTTGACTGCATCTCTGCAGAGATGTACAACTCCCCCAATGAATGTCCTGATATATGACTCTAAACAATCTGATGAAACTTCAGTAATGCTGAAGCTTTGGGGAATGCAGAATACCCCTTTAGTGCCATCGCTCCCAGATCCATTCTAGCCTGGAGTGGTAGCACCTGATAGGGTGCTATCTATGGGTCAAATAGAACTGTCTGGCATTCAAACTGTATGCAAGCAAATGACTAATGCTAAACTGAATTGTTTGAAATAGAAGTGTTTGATCATTTAACTGTGTTTAAATAAATAACTGATGTTTAATTGAATTGTTTGTGATACATAGCAATACTTGGAATCATTTAACTTTCTTGACTTTTACAAACCATGTATATCTGATATATATGTATAAAGAGGATTTGGCATTAAATAACCAACAATGGTTGATATGCCATAAAACCAAACCAAAACCTTTTTGTTGCTGTTTTTTTTTTTTTTTTTTTTTTTTTTTTTTTAAACATAAAACTACAGACTGTAACAAAAGGGAAAGTTTGGCTTCTTTGTAAATGAAGGAATGTTGGATTTATCAAAATTGTTTATACCTACATATCAAAGAAGTTCTTATATTTTGTTTTGATCAAATTGTTTCAACGTACTTGTCATCCTATTTAACTTTTTCCCGAAAAACATTCCTTTGATGTTGCTGTCAATTTTGACTTTCTTATAAGGTCATAAGTTCACATTTATTTCTTTGTCATTATGTAAATTGTACTAAAATGAATTTAAAATAAATTTTATTGTCTGATCAAAAGGAGAGGCAAGAGAAAACAAAATAGAAACTTTCTCAACAGTTTTTGAATTGCTTTTAGAAGCATTTAAATTGAACGCATGTGAATTTTGATATGCAATTTTATGTTTCACTATTTTTTCAGCCCTTGGTCAATAGAGCTTTTCAGCCAATGATTCTCTCTTACTCTCTCTTTCTCTCTTGCTAATGAATATTTCCTTTTCTCTCTTTCTGATGAATATTTCCTCCTCTTTCTCTTTCATGAATAATTTCCTTCCTTCTCTCTCTCTTACTCTCTCTCTCTGATGTATATTCCCCTCCTTTCTTGCTTTCATGAATATTTCATCCTTCTCTCTCAGATACATCGCTCCCGTTATATCTCTGAAGAATATTTCCTTCACTTTCTCTCTCACTAATGAATATTTCCTCTCCTCTCTCTGATGAATATTTCCTCCTCTTTCTCTTCGTCTCTTTCACTCATGAATATTTTCCTTCCTCTCTCTCTCTCTCTCTCATGAATATTCCCCTCCTCTTTGGCTTTCATGAATATTTCATCCTTTTCACTCTCTCTTTCTCTCTCAGATATATCTCTTCCTTTCTCTCTCTGAAGAATATTTCCTTCACTTTCTCTCTCACTAATGAATATTTCCTTTCCTCTCTCTGATGAATATTTCCTCCTCTTTCTCTTCGTCTCTTTTACTCATGAATATTTTCCTTCCTCTCTCTCTCTCTCTCTCTCTCTCTCTGATGTATATTCCCCTCCTCTCTTGCTTTCATGAATATTTCATCCTTTTCACTCTCTTTCTCTCTCAGATACATATCTTTCTCTCTCTGATGAATCTGTGTTTTATATCTTTTGCTAGTGTGGCATTTTCCTGCCTAATTAGAGCACCATCTAAGTTACCATTAAGTTCGACATCTGATGTCTGTATTGTTCAGCTGGTTACCAAATGACCTGGTTCCAAAATGCTATTATTGCTGCCTCTAACTTCTGCCAAGGAAATCGTGTCACATGGAGGAAGTGACTATTGTAAGAGGTGATAGATACACCACCACAAATCCCTCATCATCAACATTTAATGGACATGATTATCTCAATGATAATCATCTATTTGCTTGAGATTACTGTTTCTTCCCTTAAACAACCTCGTTTCTCTTAAATAGAGTCTGGAATTCACTTTGTCACACACACACACACACACAGTTCACTGTTGCTGCCGCTTCTTTCCGCTCTTTTATTGGAAATCCAATAAACAAAACCAAAAAAAAAAAAAAAGAAAAGAAAAGGCAATTTAATATTTTTACTTGTAGTGCCAAAATGTACCACTGAAAACTTCTGTCTGTTTCCAGGGATTGCAGAGAGCACACAGTAGATCACATGATGGGCAAAGCAGCTAGCTGTTGATTTTTAATGGTGCCTGTGATCGTTATATGTGTTAAAAATGAATGTTTATTTTTATAAATGCTTTCTAATTTAAGTTGCTAATTAGATATCCAAGGTAATTGGTTATCTCTTAAGAGGATTTATCAAATCTTATTTTATATAATTTGTATTTCTATTTGTGAGGAACACATTCAGTTATGTGATCTGTTCAAATGGTCAATAATTTGCTAAAATTCATCAGCTTTCATTACATTAGTTCATTCCCTTGAACTTCTCAACTATTTTAAGACAGACAAACAATTTCTCTTTTATAGATGATGATCATTCAATTAAGAAGGAGAATTTTGTCTAAGGAGTAAAGCAATAGGAAGAACTGTTTACAGTTGTACTTTTTTCAAGGAAATCAATAGTAATAGATCCTTTCATATGCCAGGAGACAGTCAGCATGACCTTCTTTACTGACCACTGCACCTGGGACCTTTACTTTAATGGAGAGTCAGTGTGTTTCCACTCCATTGACTGTCTTTTAAATTTTGACCTGTAGCAAATTCAGGTTTAGTCCATTTGTAAACATTTCTTGACTAAAATTTGCTTCTCTTTACATATCACATTGTTTGCATTTTTCAACCACCAAAATTTTGATGACAGACCTCTATTCAAGTATAGAGTACTCTGTTTAATTTTTCACCATTTTGAATGGTCTCAAAACATAAAATAATTTTATAATAAACCAATTCTGAACAATGTAGAGTTTACAGCGATGGAAAAAAAAGAAATTCTTTTTCTTTTTTTTTTTTCTTTTTTTTAAAAACTCTCCTTATCTATTGAATTTGCCTAATGAGTAGAGTGTTTGCTAATGGTCCAGGAGACTGGGGTTCAATCCTTGGTCTAGTCATATCAAAGACTCAAAAATTGGTACTTGATGACACCTTGCTTAACACTCAGCATCATAAGGTAAGCATCAAGAGTATTGGAGCAATCTAGGCAATGGTGTAGTAGCTATTGAAAAGGGAGCCTTCGGGTCACCCTCGACTAAGGTCGCCAACTTTACTTACTATACTCCACCCCTATGCCATGGGCAGGGTCTAATGCAAAGTCAATTTTTAAATGGAGTACAACTGATTTGGATTCAGAGATTTCTTTCAGCAGAGCTCTAATATAGCATTATTTCTAAGCCAATTGAAAAGTTTTCCTTCTTGTAGCCTGGTTGCCTAACCAAGGTTAAAGAACTTTGTCCTACTTATCTATAGTTTAAGGGAGAAGAAATAGATTCATGTCTTTCCCAAGGGCATTAATTTCAAGTGAAACACAAACAACTTTGTCTAGGAATTGAACTCAGGTCACAAATTTGATTTTCTATGACAATAACAATTATAGAAAAATCCAATTTCAGAATTGCAATGCTTTTATCAGTCTTTGCTAATTTGAATATTACCTACAAAATTGATTATCATTAAAAAAAATATCTCCATTTCTACCTCAGTCCCATAATAGTTATTACATCTGCTAGTTGAATTCCAGGCAGTAATTGTACAGATCATTATGGGACAGAGCCAGTATAATACAATTTCTAATGGGGGACAAAATGACCCTGAAAGTCATAGCAAACATAAACAAAACTGTTACTATTGCTGTCCCATAATAGTTGCAACATTTAGTTAGAAATTGTATGCACAAATATAGCAACTATTATGGGACAGAGATAGTTGTTATTGTTCTATAAAGGTGAAGATCATTACATTCATATTTAATCCTGGCTGTGGAGGCAAAATATAGGTTTTTCCTGACCCACAATAGAAAGAAAGAAAAAAAATTAAACTGGAAAGACTATTGTAATTGTGTGTGTGTGTGTGTGTGTGGTGAATGCCTCCCTCTTTCTTGCTATTTCTCTTTTTATAACTTGTTATTTCTCTTTCTTTCTCACTCTTACTATTTCTCTCTCTCTCACTCAATCTCTATCTCCAGTTATTGCTATTTCTTTCTTTCTCTCACAATTTCATTCTTTGTCTCTCTCTCTCTCTCTCTCTCTACACCTCTTTCTTTCTTTGAGTAGCTTGCTATTTCTCTCTCTCTCTCATTCGCTCTTTCTTTTTCTATCTCTCCTGGTATTTCTTTCTTTCTTTCTTTCTTTCTTTCTTTCTTTCTACTATTGCTATATTTTTTGTTTTCTCTCTCTCTCTCTGTACTATTTTCCTATTTTTCGTTCTCTCTTTATTTCTCTTGCTTTTTTCATTCTCTTTTTCTTTTTCTTTCTTTTTATTTCTCTTTCTTTTTTCTCTCTTGCTACTTTGGTTTCTTTCTCCCACTTGCTATTTCTTTCTCTTTCCTTAGCTGTTTTTCTCTCATTCTTTCTCTCTCTCTCTCTCTCTCTCTCTCTCTCCTGCTATTTCTCTTCCTTTTTCTTTATCTCTGTCTCTTGTTATTTCTCTTTTTCTCTTGTTATTTTTCTCTCTCTCTCTTGCTCTTTCTGTTTTTTTTCTCTCTCTTTTGCAATTTCTCTTCCTTTTTCTCTGTCTCTTGCTATTTCTCTTTTCTCTCTCTTTTGCTCTTTCTGTTTCTTTAGCGCTCTCTCTCTCTCTCTCTCTCTCTCTCTCTCTCTCTCTCGTCATTGCTAAGTGCTGTCAGCTTGAAATTATTGTGGCCAATGACTTTCAACTAATTTTGCTAACGAGACAAAACAAATTCCCTTGACACTTGTTTTGTTTTAAATTGTTAAATGTCCCCCCTCAACCCCAAATGCTCCCTCTCTTTTTAAATATCACTTATTCATAAATTATCAGATCTTGGCAAGTCTTAGATGACTTTAACATTTACTATGAAGCCTATCACATGCCTCAAACAACAAAAGCCAGAGAACATTTTGATTTATTCTACGATTGAAACAATAAGGAAACCAAAATGGGTCACAAAAAGCATCCAGCAAAAATTACTTTTAATGTTTTTTTTATTACCAAATTTTACTCTTTGTAATTGTCAAAACTTTTAATTAGTAGAGTGTTTGCCAATGGTCTGCGAGACCTAGGTTCAATACCAGGTTGCGTTATACCAAAGACTTTAAAAATGGTACTTGATACCTCCTTGCTTATCACTCAGCAATATAAGGTATGTATCAAGGGTAAAGTGGAGCAATTCAGGGAAAGGAGTAGTGCCTTCCTCTACACCTCGATGTAGAAGCTATTGAAAAGGAGCCTTCTGGTCACCCTCGACTACGGTAGCCAACAACTTACATATAATTTCAGAGATTTCAGAAATGATCTGGTCATGGCAAAAGATATATACACATGTTCTATATCATTATGAGGTCACAGTAAGCAAGTAGACAGAAAAAAATGAATAAACAAATGATTTAAAAGGCTTATGAAAAATACTTACAGATTTTATATGCAGGTATTGGAGGATAAGGTTGTTTTTTTTTTAAATAATACTCTTTAACCATTTTCCAACAATATAAAAAATGTCAGACTAACTCTTGGAAAATTCCAGATTTTAACACTTTTCAGAACTCCCAGATTTATTTCTAAACTGTTAGAATTAAGTTACCTTTTGTTTTTGTTTTTTTCTTTTAAAGGTTTAAAATTTAAATTTGAACTAATTAAAATTTGAAAAAGACATGAAAAAAAATGAAATATTTAAAACAAATCTATATAGTGTACACCCACTGAACAAATGCCAGAAACAACATCCGACAGAATAGACACCTGGTGGTGTAATGGTTAGCAAGCTCGGCTAGCAAACCTACACGAGTGAGTTTGAGTCTCATTGGGTGCCTCTTTCATATGGCCTTGTGCCACATCTAAGCAAAAAGCTTAGTTAATTTCCAACATCCCACAGAATAACAGCTGTACGGCCACTTACCTCCCATCTCACAAACTATCCAAGTAAGATGAGTATGGCATGCTAGGCATTGCTGGTGAAGTAAGGGCAAACTCATAAGCAATGTTTCCCTATGGGCACATGGATACACCAATGCAAAATATTACATTCATCAGCTCTGTGCTGACACTTGGTGCCATCTAGAGGACTTACCAAGAGCAATGGTCTATAGAGAGTCAAAAGAATCTATGCTGTTGGCATCATTTTGATAATGATACCCTCTCTACAGGTAAAACAAACTTACTAACCAGTGTGCTATGGTAAGGCCCTTTTCATTTGTTAATTAGAAATATATTTCTTTAAAATAGAATATTCTAATGAAAAAGCATATATAAAATTCTATAAAATAATTCATGTGGTTTTAAAATTCTTTTCCAGACTAAATCTATTTCTAAATTTTACCAGTTTTGAAGCTGGTTGGTTGGTTGGTTGGTTGGTATGTCTACTCTCTTTCACTTAAATTATGCTGAAGTCAATCCAAGAATGAATTATATATGGTATAAAAATATATCTTTTCGATCATTTTAAATAGGTAAATACTCCATGCTTAGCTGCCATATCAATATTTTATGAGCCAATGTATTAATAAAGTTCACAATCATTTTAAACATTACCTCTAAATAGATTTGACTTATAGATGGGTTCCTAACATGTAGTACCACTCCAGGTCAAAGTCGACCTGGAAGTAATGGCAAAGAAAGGGTGACTCTGCTCTCCCCAGAGCTCCAAAATTGGAGTGTTATTACAGTTCTAATTTAGTAATATGCAAGACCCTTTTTTTTGAGGGGTTGGGGCTTATGTTGCTGCAGGGGGTATACTTCCAGTTGGTGAGTTCTTGATCTAATGTCAGGGTTACAGTTTAAAAAAACTTAATTATGAATTTGAAATAAATTTCCAAAGCACTTCTATCATTATTTTTTTCAGCAGATCTATTCTTTGGCCCTTTCAGGTGTACAAAAAGAAGAAAAATTATTTATGAAATTTGAGATTGTTTTGTTTAAACTGGAACAGAAAAGTCTATCAGATCATCTGAAAAGGGTTTTTTTTTTGTGTTAATTTTTAATAAATGATAAACATTTTCTAAAATATTTCGTTTTTTTCAGCAATTTTTAAATTAATGCTTATCTAATTTTTCAGCAATTTGGATATAATTTATATTACTAATAATAAAAAATATATCTGTTTTTAATTTTCTTCTTATGCAGGGAGTTTTATTATATCCAGATGGAAAAATATGCTAAGCAAGCAATTGCTGAAGGATACAAAAATGCAGAAGACTTGATAGTGACGAATGACTCGGAATTATATAGGGTTCTAAACCTTCATTATAATCGAAACAATCAAATTGAGGTGAGATTTTTTTTATTTTTTATTTTTTCTATAAAACTTATTTGTTTATTATTTGTCTGAATTTTTGAGATTAGGCTTGATGTATATTATTTTGGTTGTGATTTTTAGACTGTTGTCCTCATCTTTATTGTGGTGAATTGAAACAGCAGCAAAAACCTATTTCAATTCACCACAATAAAGAGGAGGACAACAGTCCAAAAAGTCACAACCAAAATTATTTGTTAATGTAACATCCATAAAATGACACAAACAATCGTCTTTAGCATAATTCAATCATCAAATAATGCATGTGTATATATATATATATATATATATATATATATATATATCCTTTCTATCTATCTATCTATCTATCTATATATATATATATATAACCTTTCTATCTATATGTATATATATATATGACATGGTAGTGTCTGTGACCCTGGGTTTCATGCTTTGTGCATTTCTCATATAGTGAAAGGTTTGTATATGTGTGCCTTAGGCATATATACAAACAAACAAAATTTCCTTTCCAAAACCACCAAAACAAAAAATTAACCATATTAATCAGCCCTTTTTTTCTTCTTTTTTTTTTTTTTTTTTTTGAAAACCTTTCACTATGTATAAGAGCTCTATCATTGATATTGAGCACTATTTAATAATACCACAAAATTTGGTCCACCATCAACTCACCAAATGAGCTAGTGATAACCACTGAGCTATATATATATATATATATATATACTTAGCAGTTATTTTTATGTCTGTTTGGTTAAAAAAATGGACAAGGAAGAATTTATGAATTTTTAAAAAAGTTTTCTAATTTACAAACTAGGGTGTCTGTGAATGACATATATATACATATATTGCCTAGTTTGGAAGTAAATAATGGAAAGTAATCCAACATTGTCTTTAATTGGAATCATTTTTCGGGGCCTGTGGCGCAGCGGATAGAGGCGTTGAGTCTCTACGGTTCCAGGTGAGCATTGTCAGAAGATAGCGGTTTCAAATCCTACCCAAGCCGGCCAGAGGTTTACTTGGTCAAAAACGTGGTGCGATAGACAACAACTATGGAAGGCAGTAATTACTGGGGATACGGGTACAAGACTCAGCATTCCTATCCGAGGTCGCGGTAAATCACCTGAAGAAGGCCAGAGATGAAATTTGGCCAAAACGTAGTGAAAGAAGAAACAACATAAAAACTAGCAAGATGAGGACAAAAAGTCCGCAATAATTAAAAATTAATTTTCAGAATCCAACATTATGGAGAAAATTGAAAAACAATGTACTCCAAAAGGAAAGTCGACATTAAAATATTTAATTTTTAATGAACCTTCATCGGATGGTGAAACAAGTGTTGTTTGATTGAATGATTGAATGGTTATAAGATTTTTCTTTGTATATATTTTCCTTTTCCTCTGTTATTGTATTTTATCGAAACATCCATTGTTCTATTAACACTTTTTTCACCATCTTGATGAAGGTTCATTAAAACTGAAACATTTAGAATCAACTTTCCTTCATAATAAATTCATCACTTTTGGATTACTTCGTTTTTCTATTTTCTCCATACCCTAGTTTGTAAACTAGAAAACTTTTTCTTTCTGAGTGATGCTAGAGTAAGTAATTTGGCAAACCGTTCGTGAGGGTGACTTGAAGGCGCCCTTTTCATTAACTACAACACCAAAGTGTAGGGGAGGGCATTACTTCTTTCCCTGGATTGCTCCATTTTACCCTTGATCCATACCTTATAATGCTGAGTGTTAAGCAAAGAGGCATCAAGTACCTTTTTTTTTTTTTTTTTTTTTTTTTTGGGTCTTTGGTATCACACAACCTGGGATTGAACCCTAGTCTCTTAGACCATTAGTGAACATTCTCTCTTTGTTGCTGCCTCTCTCTCTTATATGATCGATCGTTCAAAAACTTCTAAGCTTCACTGAGAAAAAAGACCAGAGTGAAATATTTTTATTATCAACACTAGAAAAATCTAATTGAGTTTTACTAGTTTTATAAAAAGTTAGTAGTGTGTTGCCACAGCAAAAATATTCAGCTAAGAACTTTTTTCTAAATTAGGCTTACAACATTTTGAATGAATTGCATACATGTATGTATTTACCCAACCCCTCTGCATGGCTAGGATGTGACACAAAGTCAATTTTTAAGCAGAGTTTAAGAGGTTTAAATCCAGAGTCTTCCTTCTATGAGATTGGTTGCCTAATCAAAGTTAAAGAACACAGTCTACCCTACTATTTACCTATAGCTGGAGGGATAATAAGAAGATTCATATCTTTTCCAAGAATATTAGTGCTTTATGAAGTGTAATCTGCCTTTTGCAGGATTTGAACTTGTGTCATCATGTCCATTTTCTACAATGACAACCATTACATTACGGGCACCTCTAATATATCTATGTGCGAATATGTATACATATGCATATGTATGTATAGGTAGATATATATATATGTGTGTGTATGTATGCATATGTATATGTATGCATATATGTGTGTATATGTATGCATATATGGATGCATATATGTATGTATGTATGCATATGTTTGTATGTATGAATATGTAATATATATGGTGATATGTGTGTGTGTATATATATATATATATATATATATATATATATATATATATATATATATATATATATATTTATGAATTTGGGTTTGCCTCAGCATTTGTATGTTATTTACTATTTTAGCCAATATGGAGCGTTTTAAAATAATGAAAAAGCTCTGTTGCTTCAGATTAATTTCACACTGGCAAGTGGTGAAGTGAAAACTGGCATTTTAAGAATTATGGGACAGTGGTAATATTTGGTTTACTTGAAAGAATAATTTTGATTTGAATTTGAATATAATCTTTTTAAGTGTACAATAAAGTCTTATTTACTTGAAAGGGAGAAATGAAATCATTAGATTCAAATTTGAAAGCAAATTGATCATTTAATTTACTATGATGAGTAAAAAAATAACTCTGTCAAAAAATGGATCAATAATTCTGTCAAAAATTTGATGAAAAATTCTTAAAAATTGGATTATTTATTCTGTTAAAAATTTAATAAAAAATTCTGTTAAAAATGGGATAAATATTTAAATAAAATTAAAAATCGATGTAAATTTTCGGCTGTATCAAAAATATTTTTTTTGTTTTTAATGAACTTTGTTTTTTGTAGCTAACATAACACAACATAGTTTGTCTTTTGATGATCCTCACTCTTCTAAAAGATTTGAAGCTTAAGTAAAACTCTACACCTAATATATTTTGATGATTCTTGAACTTCTACAAGTTTTTGAGTGTTGGTGATTAGGTTCTCCACTAACTGGCCTTTTAAAGCTTCATAATTGATGATTAATTATTCACTTACATGATTTATTTCCATCAATATATCACTACTCGCCCAAAACACATTTCGTGGCAGTCCAACACATAAAGACTGGCTTGATTTTTGATTTTTCAAAATGGCTCTGACTTGTCTACCTTTAATCTTAACATCATCATTCAACAAGCAACTCGGTCATACACATGTCTTAATTAAAACTGATGTAAAATTATGTTTTTTTAAATTTAAATAAAATTAATAAAAAAAAAGCAAGAACAAAAATATTTAAAGCATCAGTCGTTACCCTTTTTGATTTTACCTCATAGATGTGTATATGAAATAAACTTTTTGGATAAAGGTTTCTGAAAAATTAAGATATAATCATAATATTGATAACATAGATAGTGTTTAGAAGTGTACATGAAATAAGCTTTGGTGGAAATATATGTGAAAAGTAAAAGTACTTTTGATACACTCTAATATATTTGATAATACTAATAATATAATGACGTCATAGTCTTTAGTTGTATAGATAAAAAAAGCTTTAAAATAAAGGTCTGTAAAAAGGGAAAATAGTTTTGATACACCCTGATGTATTTGAAAATACTAATAATATAATGACGTCATAGATAGTCTTTAGTTGTGTAAGGTTTAGGGTAAAGATCTGTAAAATAAAGCAAAAACTCAAACCTACTTTTGATACACCCTAATAGATGTAAAGAATATCAATCAATGAAAGACCAAATAAGCACAAGTAAATTAGATGCTTTATCTGAAAGGAAGAGGGTAATTCGATCATTTTATAAAGTTCATGTGGTGATTTCAATTAGTAGATTAGTTTTAACTTTCTTGTCATTTGGGATGAACACTTTTTTTTTTTTTTTTTTTTCATTTTCGCTAAAAATAACATTGTCTCCATCTTTAGTGCCTTTCTTTCTCTTCATATCTTTTCTGTTTGTTTCCAGACACTTGTGTAGACAGGAGTTGTTATTTGTTGTGAAAGGAATGTCAAGATTTGTGTGTGTGTGTGTGTTTCTCGCTCTCTTTCTCTATCTCTTTTGTGTTGACTGCCTCATTAGATTTGTCCAGCGAAGCATATCTCGCTGGCTGTGCCTATTGCATCAGGCATGGACATCTCACTGCAAAATGTAACAGATCAATGCTTTTTTTTTTTTTTTTTTTTTTTTATCCACAACACCATCACACCCAGTTTGCTTTATTTCATCTACTGAAGCAAGTTATTAAAAATACATTATAAAATTACTTATTACCTCTTGGGAAATCTTCATAAAAGCAAGAACTGAAACCTTGCTGGCTGTGGTGGAATGATTTAGCTAATTACACAAATTTCACTTTAGAATTGTTTTTCTGAAAAGGAAAAAACAAAACAAAAAAAACAAATAAACAAAAAAAAAATTATTTCTGAAGTAAAAATTCATTTGAAAAGTCCTTTCTTTCAAATCCAATGAACACAACAATATTTTTATATAATGAACTGTTCTCTTGAATTATTCAAAATAACTTTTGAGATGTCGCAGTTTTTTCTGAGAAGACATTTCTCAAGTACTGAGTGCCAAGAGTCAAATAGAAGTTGAGAGTTTGTTATTTTGCAAGAAAAGATTTCAAATTAAATATATATAAAGATTCATCATCATCGTTTTTTTTTTTTTTTTTTTTTTTTTTTTTTTAAGATTTCTAAGTTAGAGAAATGGAAAATTTCACAAAGTAATTTGATTATGCAAAGTAGATAATTTAATACTGTCCCATAATAATAGTCACATTTAATTTATGAAATATATATATATATATATGCCAATGTAACAGCTATTATTTTTATATAAAATAAAAAGTGATTTAGATATAATTTATATTTATGTATGTATAATACATTATATTAGATACGAGGATCTTTAAATAAGTTTCCAGACTTTTTTTCGTATGGGCACTTTTATTGATAGTACACACATGAAACTCTAGTCCCCTTCAAAGTAATCTCCTCCGGCTGCAATGCACTTGTTGTACCGTTCCAACAACTTCTGGAAGGCCCCATGGAAGTCCTCTTGTGTGAGCGTGTCAATAACCTTCGTCACAGCCTCTTTCATCTCCTCAATTGTCTCATAATGACAGCCTCTGAGCTTAGGGAATAAGCAAAGGTTACAGGGAGCAAGGTCTGGACTATAGGGAGGGTGACAAACTGTCTTGATGCCCATCTTGGTCAAATAGTCTGTGACAAGGATGGAGCTGTGGACTGGTGCATTGTCCTGCTGGAAATGCCACTGAACCGATGTGAAGAGTGCTGGCCTCTTCCAATGGAATTTTTTCCTGAAGTCCCTTAAAACCTCAACATAGTAACCCCAACCCTAACCCTTTGGCCAATCAACTCTGGTGTATTGACTTCCTTACTCCTGCCAAACCTCTCATCATCCCTCATGGACTCCCTGGCTTCCTTGAATCTCACATGCCACTCAAAAACTGATGCTCAATTCATGCAAGATGGTTGAAAAGCAGTCTGAAGCATTCCATATGTTTCTGTGGCATTTTTTCCAAGTTTAGAACAGAATTTTATTGCATATCATTCTTCTAAAGTGTCCTCACATCCAGATTGCATTTTTGAACTTCACCAGCTGTGACAATCAGGCTTTAGTAGGGTGTATTCCAATTCCTGCTGTAGCTGTTCATTTGAACCTAAGACCATAACAATTGGTAAGTCATCTCATAAGATGTATAGCAGTAACAATTTCAAATGCCTGTACAAAAAGAAGTCTGGAAACTTATTGAAGGCACCACATACATACATATGTAAAAACATGCCATCATTTAACATTTATAGTTACATGTATGGTGGTGGCGGGGGTGGGGAGGGTCGTTCAAAAAAGTTCTAAACCAAACCAAGTACAAAGCAGAATATTTTTGTTGTGGCAATAGACTACCATCGATTATAGAACTAAAAAAGCTAATTCAGATTTGTCAGTTTCTGTGCTGATGAAGCCCACACAAAGGTGAGAGGTGTCTGGGTGAGGCTCAAAACTTTTTGAACAACTCTTATATGATAAATATATATATATCATATAATATATATATGATATAAATAATATAATATATGTATTTATGGTGTGTGTATATATATATCTATATATATCTATATATATATATATATATATATATATATATATATATATATATATATCTCTTTTTTTAAAAATATCCAGTCAGTGTCCAAGGACTGTGGGTGTGGATTATTCTTTACATAAAATATATGAGGAAAATCATATAAATCTATGAGAGTGCTGCTACTCTGCGACGAGAGAGAAGCATGTAAATAGTCATCTGATGAGACGGAGAGTATTGTAATATTCTCCGCCGAAATAAATTTATTATGACGACTTAACCGAGTTGGAGTCTCCATCCAATTGTACTATATATATATATATATATATATATATATATATATATATATAATACATTTTATGAGTTATATATATGATATAAATAATATAATATATATATGATATGCATAATATAATATAATATATATATGATATGAGTAATATCATTATCAGCCATTGTCATAATGGTTACAGTGTTCACCAATGGTCAAGGAGACTGCAGTTCAATCCCAGGTTGAGTCAGACTAAAGACTCTAAAAATGGTACTTAATCCTTCTTTGCTTTACACTCAGCATTATAGGTATGAATCAAGAGTAAGTGGAGCAATCCATGGAAAGAAGTAATGCCCTCCCCTATACCTTGGTGTAGTAGCTATTGAAAAGGAAGCCTTTGGGTTTCCCTTGACTACTGTCAGCCAACTTACTTAACTTATATATGATATAATATGTATATGATATAAATAGTATAATATATAGGATATATATAATCTCAAAAACCATCCAAGTAAGACAAATAAAATATGAGGGACACTGCTGGAGAAGCAAGGATGAACTGATAAGTGATGTTCTTCTATGAACCCCTACACATTTATATGAGCTCAGTGCTGACAGAGGATGCTGTTTGGAGGACCTATCAAGGGGGATGGATGATAGGGACTGATGGAGAGAGAGTGTCTGTGAAATCTGTGCTATCAGCCTTGCTTGATGATGATGATGATGATGATGATATATTGTATTGAATATGTATCATATATATATATATATATATATATATATATATATATATATATAAACGTATATACTTGAAAATAAAATTGAAATTAAAAAGATTTCAATTTTGAATTTAATTTAATATAAGTATTACTGTATCCTTACGTAAAGTTATTAAAGAAATTTGTATTTATCTAAATTAGTATTAAATCTGGAGTTTTAAGTCGAAAATTAATTAGAATTTTAAAAAATAAAAAAATTAATTTACTCTAATTCCAACCGGCAATAAAACAAAATAATCCGAAGTGGGCTAAATGAGGAAAAAACTCTTCACCCCCTCTTCTGTCCCCACCCACCCTTCTTTCCTGTGTCTATTCTGAATTATTTTATCCATAAGATCTGAAGAAGTCCTGTTAATTTTTTTGGTGTTTTTGATTTATATCAAAAACATATAACAGGATGAAAATAAATTTATAATCCTAATGTGACTGGTTTTGTTTTTTCTTAAAGAGGTATATATATATATATATATATATAATGTATATATGATATAAATAATATTGAACAAGTCCTGGAGGCAGCACCCCACAGAGCTGCAGCTGTATTGGCACCTTCCACCCATCACGAAAACTATCCAAGTTAGAAGAACCAGACATGTGGGACACTGCTGGAAAAGTAGGGACGAACTTATAAGCAATATACTCCTGTGAACCCCTTCACATGGATGAGCAAAGGCAAGATGACCTGCTAGAACCTATATACAACAGCTCTGTGCTGATATAGGATGTAGCCTTGAAAACCTACCATGAGCAATGGATGATAGAGACAGGTGGCGGGAGGGTGTTAGGGAGATCCGTGCTGGTGGCATGACATGATGATGATGATATATATAGTACATATGATATATATATATATATATATATATATATATATATATATATATCTAATATAACCTAGATAGAACACCTAATGAAACAGCAGCTGTACAGCTACCTAACTCCCATCACACAACTGATACAAGTAAGACAAAGACATGTGGGGCACTGCTAGAGAAGTAAGTATAAACGTATAACCAACATTCTCCTAAATAGTCTTATACATGGATGTTCCAGTGTTGGCCAACCAGTGAAAATTTACAGACACTGGATGCTGTCTAGAGGACCAACCAGGAGTGATGAATTATCAGGATGGATGCTGAGAGAGAGTCAGGGAACTCCATACTGTTGATGTGACTTGATGACAATGATATATATATAATAACAAATAAATATTATATTAGTATTTATATTTTTATCATTAAGGTTTTTCGGGCTATTGTCTTCATCTTTATTGTTATTTCCACATTTATTGAAACCACGGGAATCAGAACAGGCGACCCCCCCCATGGTTTCAATAAAGGACATAGTTCAAAGTTCCGTGAAGGTTCCCGAGTTCGATAAACACCTGAAGAAGACCGGAGGATATATCGGCCGAAATGTTGAGAAAATAACAATAAAGATGAAGACAATAGTCCGAAAAACCTTAATGATAAAAATCAACAAGCTTCGTCTCAGAAATTTAGACAACTAGTATTTATATATATTTAATAGCATGGATGCTTATCTGTCACCCCTGGTTTCATACTGTTTTTATATGACGATCATCAGGCAGAGAAAGAAAGATTTTGAAGAAATTGAAAACGACCATACACAACAATATGCAGATATTATCCACACACACACACACACACACACACACACACACACACACACACACACACACACAATTCTAACATAAACATTCTTTTGACTGTATTTTTATAATTTCTCCAAAATCTTTCTTTCTCTGCCTGATAATTGTTGTATAAAAACGTCATGAAACCAGTGGTCACAGATAAGCATCCATACTATTAAATATATATAAATACTAGTTGTCTAAATGGATGCTATCTCACTTGGTGTTTGTGGCAGACCAAATGTGGTATAATTTGGAGAGTGCTCAATATCTGTGATAGAGCTATTATATAAATTAATAAAGTGAGATAGCATCAACCATACACTGTTGTTATATATATATATATATTGTATGTATGTATGTATTTATGTATTTTTAGATGTGGTATCAACAAAGATAGAGCTATTATATAAATTAATAAAGTGAGATAGCATCAACCATACACTGTTGTTATATATATATATATATTGTATGTATGTATGTATTTATGTATTTTTAGATGTGGTATCAACAAAAAATCAAAATCATTAATAAGGACTGACAGACCATCTTCTATTAAATAAAGGAACTAGAACTAGAAAGATGAAGGATAACACTAATCAAAATTATCAATAATTGACAATTCTTCATTTC
Source organism: Sepioteuthis lessoniana (assembly GCA_963585895.1). Taxonomy (NCBI): domain Eukaryota; kingdom Metazoa; phylum Mollusca; class Cephalopoda; order Myopsida; family Loliginidae; genus Sepioteuthis; species Sepioteuthis lessoniana. The sequence goes on from CAUZXS010002021.1 coordinate 58,221, forward strand.
TTTATCCATAAAATGAAAGATATTTAAAATCAGTTTAATGTGATTGTTTTTATTTATTGGAAGAAGGTAGAGGATTATTTTCTTCATTTGAATTTCATTTTTATGTCAACTAGAAAAGACAAAGCAATATAATTTTTAAAATATTTCATAAGTACAACACAATTGCAAAATTTACTTAAACATTATTGTCATTTTTTTTCCTTTTTTTTTTTTTACAGTATGAATAAACTAGTTTGCTTGTAAAATCCGTTTTTTTAATTCTTTAAAAGAAATTGTCTAATCTTTTTTTGAGAAGAAATTGATTTTTTTAAAAGAAAAATTCTTTGTCTGTGTTTTATTTTTTAACAATTTCTTTCTCTTTTTTCCCTGTTTATCTTTTGTATTGTACTTACAATATATATATATATATATATATATATATATATATATATATTTTAGTAATTGTAGGTTGATTCATAAAAATAGACTTGAAATAGTAACAAAACCCTTTGAATTTCTCTTTCTTTTCCTTATTCTATACATTTTAAAATCCATAATTATTAAATTATGTTGGCATTTTTTTCTTTTTTTAAAAACCAGATCTTTGCCTTTTAAGGCCAATGTTGCCCCCACTCCTCTCAAACCCAATCTTGTTTGATAGTTATGTTTTAGTTCTTGCCTGTTTATTTTATTCTATCGGGTGACCTTGCTGTCCATTGAATCGGCTCCTCTGCTTGTTTCGTGGCTAACATCAAAAACCTATTAACAAATCACTTCCTTCCCCAAGGGAAATTGACTTAATTTCCAATACAGACAGCTCAGCTCTAATTGTAATTTTTCTTGGGAAATTCAGAAAATCCACTTTTATGAGAGAGTCTTCCTCCTCCCTCTTTCTTCTTCTTCTTCTTCTTCTTCTTCTTCTTCTTCTTCTTCTTCTTCTTCTTCTTCTTCTTCTTCTTCTTCTTCCCATTCCTGAGGCATAATTTCTAAATGTTTGTTTTACAAATCCTTATGGGATGTTGCCATAACTGTGCGCCTTGACTGCTAACAACACAACAAGAAAAGGGTACAAGTCATATTGAATAGCAAGCAGACACTTGCTTCTTTGGTGAAAGGCTTAACTGTGAACTGTGTGATAATGGGATTTTTGAAGTGTCAATCTTTTTATTAGTGATATTACATCCCAAAGGAATATATACATGACAAAAGCAGTAAATTTTCACACAAATTCAACAGGAATTTTTTTACATTCTCTACATCTTCATATTCAATCACCCACTGCTATTTTTTTAACACAACAAATTAATATATTTAGATAATAAATTATTAAGAAACTTTTTATACTCACAGAAAGACAGCCTTGATCAGCCATTAAGTTAAATATAAAGTCATTTTATTTATATTATTCATATTATAATTTACAAAAGTGGAGGGAGGGAAATCCCTGTAGTGTAGTGGGGAGAGGGGAATCACCATAGTGTAGGGTTGACTTATCACATTAGTGTTAGCAAGTTCAAACTTCAGTCTTGCTATTATGTTCACATTTGGACTAATACCCTTCAGAAAGGCATGAACCCCTTTATTCCCCCAGTTATGAGTTAAATAATATCACTGCTGTTCTTCTACAAGGATGACTTTAGCATTGGATAATCCATGAAGTTTGATATGCCATTAAACAAAGAAATTAAACTAAAACAAACTATTAAACTAAAATAAACCAATATAAAATCATCTTATTTATATTAGAATTAATTACAAATAAATAGGGAAGTACTCTATAATAATCATTTAACAGTTATCTCCCTGGAGAAGTTATGATGATTAGAGTGAGCATGAATGCAAGGTTTATAATTATTAAGTTACAGACTTAGCTGGAAATTGCTTTATTCTCTTAGATCATTTTAACAGTTGAATAAAAATCTTGCAATGATTATAATGTAGGTTTTTTTTTGGGGGGGGGGTTTCAGCTCTTTTGTTATATACCCTACCTATGAACATTAATGGGTATGTCCCATTCCTCATACTGTTATATACCCTACCTATGAACATTAATGGGTATGTCCCATTCCTCATACTGTTATATACCCTACCTATGAACATTAATGGGTATGTCCCATTCCTCATACTGTTATATACCCTACCTATGAACATTAATGGGTATGTCCCATTCCTCATACTGTTATATACCCTACCTATGAACATTAATAGGTATGTCCCATTCCTCATACTGTTATATACCCTTCCTATGAACATTAATGGGTATGTCCCATTCCTTATACTGTTACATACCCTACCTATGAACAAAAATGTGTATGTCTGATTCCTCATACTGTTATATAACCTATTTATGAACATTAATGGGTGTGTCCCATATCTCATGAATAAGTTGGACGCTATTGTGAGGGGGGTAAAAGTGCTAAGTAGTACACCTCTATCAGTGGTTTACCTTCTTCACGTCGCTGATGAGTATTGCATTTTGTTAATGTTATAAAGATTTCCATTTCACTTCTAACCTCCATTTTGATTATTTCTCTTTCAGTCACCTTTTGTTAGGTTACAACAACTTTCTAACGTGCAGTGATTAGTAAACTAATCTCGCAAACCATTTGTAGGAAGTTTGAACCTCACTGCGTGTTTTACAATAATTATTTTGAACCAGATTAAGCTAAGCTTAGTTAATGCCTACTCGCTACATTATTGAATTGAAAATTGGACTGGAAATTGTATTATTCTCTAAGTTGGCGCATTTTGTTGCTATTTTGCTTACAAAACTTTCACTATGATGTGCCGTTTTTAATCATCATCATATCACGCCATCAGCATGCATATCCCTGACCCTTTCTTGCCACCCGTCTCTATTGTCGATTGCTTCCAACAGGTCTTCAGGGCTACATCCCCTATCAGCACAGAGCTGCTGTATGTAGGTTCTAGCTGGTCATCCTGCCTTTGCTCGTCCATGTAAAGGGGTCCACAGGAGCACGTCAGTTTTAATAGGTTACAGTAACATACAAAAATCTGATCATTATAGATATAAGAATAAATTCTTGTTATTGAATATTTGCTTTGTCAAACCTAAAATTACTAACAGTACCAACTATTACTAAATGGTCATTCTTTTAAGCAATAGGCAGTCTCATTGCTGTTTAAGTAGATGCATTTATAGTACCCAGTACTTTTAATGTTTTGTTTTTTCCTGAACTTTAGTTTTGTTGGGTTTAGGCTATTCAATGCCAAATCCTCTTTATATATATATATATATATATATATATTTAAAATTTCATCATACAACATGTGAAATCTCATGTGATACCCTGCCGCCATCAGCCGCCAACCAGGGGTGATAACAGTTTCAGTAGCTCAAGGTGGTACTGCCACTCCTGGCACTATATGTGTGTGTGTGACTTGTAAAGAGTTCTATTTGACCCATAGATAGGACCTTATCAGGTGCTACCACTGAGCCAGAGTGGATCTGAGAGCAATGGCAATGAAGGAGTGCTCTACATTCCCCAAAGCTTCAGCATTACTGGAGCCTCACCACCAGATTATTTAGTGTCATATCAAGAACACTCATTGGATGGAGTATTAAACCCTCTGCAGAGATGCAGTTGGTGTATTCTACTGCCCCAATCAACTGGTCTACTTTTGATATGATGTCATCATAAAATATATATAGATAAATGAAGCAAATATTTAATCTTTCAGAGACAAATAAATCTGTATATTTTTTTCATCTTTTTAATAAGTACAGGCCGTCTTATTTAGTACGTGCAGAAGTTCATAGCACTTTAAAATACAATCTAAATACTGTGTAGAAAAACATCTTTATGAAAAAAACAAAAAAAACAAACAAGCCTAAAACAAAAACACTTGAAACTTTTGCTTCCTTCGAATAATCATTTTCTTGAACATAGAAAATACTGGAAAATGTTTTATTCCAGTATCAAATTATTGATATTTGGAAATACCATTTTTAATGAGAATATTCTGCCAATATTAGCAAAAAAAAAAAATTATCTATGTGTAGGCATGAACTGAAATATTTTCCTGACTGTTTGGCAGTCATTTATCCAGATTTCACTACATTTTTATCAAAGATTTAAATGGAATCAAAGAAGTCTGTCTGATTATTGATTGGTTGATTTTAATGACATGTCAACCTGTCTGGGGTTGTTTTATGCTGAGAGGTTAGGGAATTGCATTCATTATATATTTATATCTACATTTTTTGTGTAGTTGTTTCTTAAGGGTTTTTTTTTTTTGCTTGTAGTTTAGTACCAAGTATTTTAATCTAATATAAGGTTTGATTTAGTTTCTTTGTTTAATGGCATATCAACCTGCATGGGTTATTTAATGCCTAATCCACTCTTGTAGAAGAACAATTGTGCATCATTTAACCTCTATCTGAGAGGATAAGGGGCTTCATATCTTTCCCAAAGGGCATTAGTCCAAAAGTGAATGTAATAGCACAACTGGAGTTTGAACTAACTTACTTCGAGGTTGCAGTCCAGAACGTTAACCACTATGCAATGAGAATGCGCACTTATCAAATACAAATAATTTGAACAAAGTTGTATGGTTTCAGATATCATCATCATCATCATCAAGTACTGATAGTACGGTTTCCTTTGATTCTCTCTCTCTCGGTCCATCCCTATCCTCCATTACACTTGGCAGGTTCTCTAGATAACATCCAGTGTCCATAGAGAGCTGATGAATCTAAGTCTTTGCTGGTTGGCTGGCACTGTTGTGTCCATGTGTGGTAGTCCACAGGAGAACTTTGCTTATGAGTTTGTTCCTACTTCTCCAGTAGTGCTCAGCATGTCTTGCTCATCTTTCTTAGCTTGTAAGATGGGAGGCAAATGGCCATACAGCTGCTGTTTTGTATGGTGCTGTTTCCAGGACTTATTCAAATCAGTATGCAACATCTTTATATTGTTCCCATTTATCAAAAACTAATAATTATGTAGTTTCAAGTAATTATTTTTATTTGATACTTTTTGGCATACAGGTATTTGATTTTAAAGTGACTAATGATAGTATTAATCTTTAGTAAACAATTATAACTTCAAGTAACCATTCTTAATACAGATAATTTACAGTTATATGGTATCAAGTATTTCTATCTAATACAAATAACTTTAAACAGATCTATTTGACCCCTAGATGGAACCCTAACAGGTACTAAAGTAAGAGTGGACCTGGGAATAATGGCAATGAAGGAGTACATTCTTCAGGGTTTGAGAACTAGAACTTCACCATCAGAAACAGTTTAGGGTCATATACAGGATACTCCTTTGGCATGGGTTATCTTACTTCTCTGCAGGAAATGTGGCGTATTCTAAACCTCACCAAAAGATCTGTGTCAATTCTTGTGTTAATTGTAAAATGTTAATGTAAAAAACAATAGTCTTGTTGATTTTGTTTGGGTCAGTGGAAGAGCAGTTATGATAAAATAAAATAGTAAAGATTAGGATTGGTAAAACTTATAAATACAAGGGTGAGTCAAACGTTTTGCAATATTTCGGGAATGTGAAACACAATTTAGCTCCTCCGGATGTTTTTGTCGGGGTTGTAAAGGTGGCAAAGTACACTGATAGACTCCCGATACTACTCACCTTATTTTCCGATGGTTTGGAGCACAGCCTCGGAATCCACTGTTTTAGGTCGACCTGACCTTCTTGCAACTCGAACGAAAATTCTTGAACCATCTGATTATTATACTGTGATCAACAACGCCTTGACTTTACGAACAACAAATGTTTTTGGTTCTTTCTACAGCATTATGACCCAGTTCGAATTCATGAAGCAAAAGTTCCCAAATTAGACAACGTTACACATTCAGCTATGCGGCTTCCAAATCACACACGGAGTAAAGCAATGCACAACGTGTGGGTAGTTCTCACGGCTTGTATTGCCGCAAATTAGCACATATCAAAATATTGCAAAACTTTTGACTCTCCCTAGTACATTCAATGATTACGACGTTGTGTTTTGAATTTTTTGAATCTGATTTCATATAGATCCAAAGTAGCACAAAAGGACCCATTTGCAAACTGAAATTGGAGCTGCTATAACTATTCAACTAGTCAATTGAATTTGTCAGTGGTCAATTTGACCATTGGAAAATTCACCCCCAGAGAAGATTCAACATAGAAAAGACATTTCTCATAACATGGATTGGTTATAGCGTCTTTTCGGCATCAATAGCCTAGCAGATCCCATCTTTCTCCAGGTCGACAACTGGTTTAATTCAGTTTTCTTTCTACGAGACTAATTGCTATACTAAGGGTGATGAACACAGTCTGACCTACTATTTACCCATTGCTAGAGAGAAAAGTTAGATTCATACATTTCTCAAGTGTATAAGCATAACGTAAACACCAAATAGGCTCACTCAGGTTTTGAACTCGTGTAGTCAAGTCCACTTTCTACGTTGCTGACCCCGTTACGCCACAAGGAGTATCACAGCACCAACTTAGTGACGAAGATATCACTTGTTGTAAATATGGCAGCATACAATGTAACAATGATTACCATGTGTATAAGTATATTCTCTTTGATTAAATGGTGTTAAAAAGATAAAAGATAAGCTATTGTAGATGACAGAAGCCACTGGCATGTTTTTTAAAGATAAAAAAGGAAAGTAAAAAAAACGAATTATATTCAATAAAAATACTGTTTGTTTAACCAATTTTCTTTCAAATGGATCAAAAGCCTCTTTGTTTATATATTTAATAAGCACTGCACAAACAACTGGCAATTATAAATATTACATCTACAGTAAGCAGACTAAATGAAATAATCTCTTTTATTCTCTATCAGAATTTGAAAGTCTCTTAATATATCCTTGTGAGCCACAAACCGCAAGATAATATAGAGTATTGTTTAATAACATCAGCCAGTTACAATCTATTAGATTTCTTTTATAATGTTAAGTAGGCATTAGATATTTCAGTTTGGAGGAATGCTATTAAAGATGGAAATTTCTAATGCTAGCGAGTAATTTGATACGTCTTGAAAATACTTAATAGTTATGATAATCTTTGTAATTACTCCTCTGTCGGTCCCTCGGATACCATCCATTTCATGCAAGTTTTATGTTCCTTGCTCCCACTTTGATCTCTGTGCCTCTGTGATATCCGGACGATTTCCAATTTCCAATTATGTTAATTTTTTCCGTTCTATGTTCTTTCGTTCTAATCACCGTCTCTCCTCTTCTTCCTTTCTTTGCAATGGTGAACACGCGATGACACTTCCCTACTGTCCGCCAATCGTAAACTTGTTACGTTAGGAAGTCATTGATCATTGAAAAAAGATGAAAAGCCTAAGCGAGATGACTTTCTTAGTGGTTGCTATAATTGTTTCATCAGCAGAGGCAGGAGACAGGTCAATGTGCTGACCCCCCCCCTCATGAATGTAAGACTGGGCTACAGTGAGGCGCACCATTCTCTGTCTTGCCGATCGTCAGCCATTAATGAAGCGGTTTGGCGCGCGTATAAATTGGTCTTATTACAGGGAAAGGATTTGATGTAAAGAGAAATCAAAATGATCTGATGATTTGGTTGATAGCAAAAATTTATCTTTATCATAACTCAAAACGGTTCACTTTTGCCTGCCCAGCATCTAATAGCATTAGCGTTGAGACAACAGTAGTGTCATTCTAGCAAGAAATCAGCCTAGAATCTTTGCACGGTTTGTCAGCTCAATTTCCTAGCACCAAGTGTGTCGGCGTTGTCTTTGAACCTGATAACCTGCCGCATTCCAACAACTGCTTTCTTTACAGACTGTCTTTTCGGCTTCATCATGGCTTATTAGTTACAGATCTCCCCCCTCTACTCAATGGAAAAACGTCAAAAAGTGGAGAGAGACATTCATGATTGAAACAACTTTTATTTGTAATGTCACTTTCCTTTGAATGACCATTTATCGCTTACCGTTTCAAGGTTCAGCTGCCATCGTGGAAAAGCTACTGGAATTTCTGGAAAAAATACTGCTTTCACCTGACCTTTAACCTGCATCTCTGACTGAAATGCACTTGCATTTGCTCTCCTTTAATTCCTGCTGTTGTAAATCTCTATAAATGGGCAACATTGGATTTAGCATTCTATTGTCGAAAGTATCTTCTTTGTCTTGCCTTTTCTCGATTTATGGCTATTTCATTGTCATTAACGTTGTGTATCATTTGACTGCCACTAACCTGACCTACATTTCTCATTCAGATAATTCTCATTAATTGTCCCTACCGGATTTAGAGACTCCCTGAAAGTTACTCGACTTCTTCGTCCCGTCATTTCTTAAATGTGGGTCTTTTTCTGGCTGTGTGCGACGATATTACTTGCGACACATTTTGTAGAATCAGATTGATTTATAATGTGACAGTGATGGGTGCATTTCAAAACTTTTTATTTGGCTAAGATAAAATGACAATCTGATTTTCTTTGGTATTAATATGAAATTTACATATTCATTGCCCGATGGAAACGTGATAGATTGACTCGGAAAATACGGGGCGTTTCAGAAAAAATGGTTATCGTTTCGTAATCTAATAGTAAGTAAAGTTGGCGACCGTAGTCGAGGGCGACCCGAAGGCTCCCTTTTCAATAGCTACTACATCGTGGTGTAGGGGAGGGCACTACACCTTTCCCTGGATTGCTCCACTTTACCCTTGATACGTACCTTATAATGCTGAGTGTTAACCAAATAGGTATCAAGTAGCATTTTTAAAGACTTTGGTATGACCCGACCTGGGATTGAACCCCGGTCTCCTGGACCATTGGTGAATGAGTCGCTTTTGACTAATTCTTATTGAAATGATCTCAAATTTTAACTGCATGCTAAGAAACAACTTAAAATTTTATATTTCATGTTTTTTTTCTTTTC